>SJYC01114785.1:0-38871 GCA_006408675.1 Madoqua kirkii | reverse complement strand
AAAAAAAAAAAAAAAAAAAACTACAGTAATACTGTCATATGACTAAATATTTTCAAAAGTAGAAAAGAGTATGACAAAGATTCTCTCCTTGACCACATTCTGCTCAGGACCCCCTAAACTTTTCTATGAGGCTTCAGTTTTTCTTTGTCCACAATTTTAGCAAGAATTCTCTTAAATTGGTTTAGCCAGAATCCTCCATTCTATATCTGATCCCTCTCCATACCTGATCAGGTAGTGGCTCAGATGGTACAGTGTCTGCCTACAATGTTGGTGACCCGAGTTCAATCCCTGGGTCAGGAAGATCTCCTGGAGAAGGAAATGGCAACCCACTCCAGTATTCTTGCCTGGAAAATCCCATGGACAGAGGAGCCTGGTAGGCTACAGTCCATGGGGTTGCAAAGAGTTGGACACGACTGAGCGGCTTCCCTTTCACTTTCTTTCACTATCTCAGGTGATATCTCATGCCCTGGCCTGCCTTCACTAAGAATCCTGTTATGTCACTTTAGCCAGAATCCCAACCCTCCTTTCCTCTTAGAATGTTCCATCCAGTTAACCCCCTCACCCCTCATTCTACTCTTTAGCTATAAATTGTTAACAATCTTTTAGTGCTTCAATTAATTTTATATATGATATTTTGTACATGTGAGATTATGTATGTAGGATAAATTTCTAGAACTGACATTGCTGAGTCAAAGAAAATGGGGGTCAGTGACAGTCACAGATTTGACAAAAGCATCTTCCAATATGCGGACCCACCGAGAATGTATAAGGACCCTGCCTGCAAACACCCTCTCAAGCCAAAGTAGCTATCAAACTTTGAGATCTTAGCAATCAGGTGCGGAAATAAATTTCAGTGCAGTTTTTTTTTTTAAGTGCAGTTTTAACTGTTATTTCTCTATTTTATTTATTTTTTCCTTTTTCTTTTTTTTCAAATTTTTTGTGTGTGTTTGTTTTTTTCCTCCGTGTCAGGCAACTTGCGTGATTTTAGTCCCTGACCAGGGATTGAACTCTTGCCTTTGGCAGTGAAAATACAAAGTCCTAATGGTGCTGAAAACTGCGTCTCTGCACTGTTGCTGGATTAATTTTGGAGACAAAGTTTTAGACAGAGGTTTGGGTGAAGTATGTACTATAAGAGCATCCCTTGTGGCTTAGACAGTAAAAAAAAAAAAAAAAAAATCTGCCAGCAATGCAGGAGACATAGGGTCAATCTCTGGACTGGGAAGATCATCTGGAAAAGGAAATGGCAACCCACTCCAGTATTCTTGCCTGGAGAATCCCATAGACAGAGTAGCCTCGTGGGCTACCGTGTGAAGTATAAAAGGATAGTATTGTTTTGCCAAGCAAAGGGATATACAGCAGGTTCCTGCCTCAACAAACTGTGTGTCCCAATGCTAGATGATTTCATGAGGAGTCTTTTCTTTTTCTTATTGTTAATTTTATTTTCATTTTTTGGCTATGCCATTTGAGATCCTAATTCCCCGACTAGGGAGAGAACCTGTACCCCTACACTGAAAGTGCAGAGTCCTAACCACTAGACCACGAGGGAAGTCCCTGACAAGTTTTACAATACTTTAAGGGTAGATAGCATAACAGACTTAATGGATGTGAATTTGAGCAAACCTCAGGAGATAGAGGACAGAGGAGCCCAGCATGCTGCATTCCATGGGGTTACAGAGCCTTGGACAACAATTTCAAGGGTGGGGTTGCGGACAAGGTTAGGGTGTGGGCAGGGTATTCTAATCCTGATGAGCTTCTCTGGTTCCCTTACTCTTGCATAGGTGGTTTCAAACACTAATGCTGAAGAAGCTGAAGTTGAAGACCTACAAGACCTTCTAGAAAAAAAAGATGTCCTTTTCATTATAGGGGACTGGAATGCAAAAGTAAGAAGTCAGGGATACCTAGACTAACAGCAAATTTGGCCTTGGAGTACAAAATGAAGCAGGGCAAAGGCCAGTAGAGTTTTGCCAAGAGAATGCACTGGTCATAGCAAACACCCTCTTCCAACAACGCAAGAGAAGATTCCATGCATGGACATCACCAGATGGTCAATACTGAAATCAGATTGGTTATATTCTTTGCAGCCAAAGTTGGAGAAGCTCTATACAGTCAGCAAAAATAAGACCACTGGGACCTGACTGTGGCTCAGATCATGAACTCCTTATTGCAAAATTCAAACTTAAATTGAAAAAAGTAGGAAAAACCACTAGACCATTCAGGTATGACCTCAACCAAATCCTTTACGATTATGCAGGAAAAGTGACAAATAGATTCAAGGGATTAGATCTGATAGACAGAGTGCCTAAAGAACTATGGATGGAGGTTATGACATGGTATAGGAGGCAGTGATCAAGACCATCCCCAAGAAAAAGAAAAGCAAAAAGGCAAAATGGTTGCCTGAGGAGGCCTTACAAATAGCTGAGAAAATAAGAGAAGTGAAAAGCAAAGGAGAAAAGGAAAGATATACCTATTTAACTGCAGAGTTCCAAAGAATAGCAAGGAGAGATAAAGCCTTCCTCAGTAATCTGCGCAAAGAAATAGAGGTAAACCATCAAATGGGAAAGACCAGAAATCTCTTCAGGAAAATTAGAGATACCAAGGGAATATCTCACGCAAAGACGGGCACAATATAGGACAGAAATGGTATGGACCTAACAGAAGCAGAAGATACTAAGAAGAGATGGCAAGAATATACAGAAGAACTGTACAAAAAGATCTTCATGACCCAGATAACCATGATGGTGTGATCACTAGACTAGAGCTAGACATCCTAGAATGCAAAGTCAAGTGGGCCTTAGGAAGCATCACTATGAACAAAGCTAGTAGAGGTGATGGAATTCCAACTGAGTTATTTCAAATCCTAAAAGATGATGCTGTGAAAGCACTGCATTCCATATGCCAGCAAATCTGAAAAACTCAGCAGTGGCCACAGGACTAGAGGTCATTTTCATTTTAATCTCAAAGAAAGGCAATGCCAAATGCGAATTGCCAGGCTGGATGAAGTACAAGCTGGAATCAAGATTTCTGGGAGAAATATCAATAACCTTAGATATGCAGATGACCCCACCCTTATGCAGGAAGCAAAGAACTAAAGAGCCTCTTTATGAAAGTGAAAGAGGAGAGTGAAAAAGCTGGCTTAAAACTCAACATTCAGAAAACTAAGTTCGTGACATCCATTCCCATCACATCTTGGCAAATAGATGAGGAAACAATGGAAACAGTGAGAGACTTTATTTTGAGGGACTCCAGGATCACTGCAAATGGTGACTGCAGCCATGAAATTAAAAGACACTTGCTCCTTGGAAGAAAAGCTATGACCAACATAGACAGCATATTAAAAAGCAGAGACATGACTTTGCCAACAAAGGTCCATCTAGTCAAAGCTATGGTTTTTCCAGTAGTCATGTATGGATGTAAGAGTTGGACTATAAAGAGAGCTGAGTGCTGAGGAATTGATGCTTTTGAACTGTGGTGTTGGAGAAGACTCTTGAGAATCCTTTGGTCTGCAAGGAGATCCAACCAGGCAATCCAAAGGAAATCAGTCCTGAATATTCTTTGGAAGGACTGATGCTGAATTCGGAGCTCCAATACTTTGGCCACTTGATGTGAAGAACTGACTCATTGGAAAAAGATTCTGATGCTGGGAAAATTTGAAGACTGGAGGAGAAGGGGATGACAGAGGATGAGATGGTTGGATGACATCAACACCTCCATGGACATGAGTTTGAGTAAGCTCCAGGAGTTGGTGATGGACAAGGAAGCCTGGCGTGCTGCAGTCCATTGGGTAGCAAAGAGTCGACACAACTGAGCCACTGAACTGAACTGAGGTGGTTTCATGGCTGCTCCTCCCTTGATTAGCAACTGTTTGAATCCACTGTTTGAAATTTAGGAAAGCGCATGAAGGCTGGAGTCTTGTCTACAGGAAATGGGACAAATAAGGCTTCCAAGTTCAGGAGTCTACAGACACCCCCCACCCCATTCCTGAGAGGGAAACAGGCAGGAAGGTCATGGGTCTCCAAACGGAGTAAATAGGCTGCAAATGTCTCTTAAAATTCTGTGTTGCTCTGACAGCACCTGGTTCCACCTGAACTTCACTTTTCCCAAACCTTGACCTAACCAATGCATTTTTCTCATGGAATGGTTTTTCTTACGCTATGTTAATGAAATTATGTATTTGTTTTGGAATTTGTCTTTCTTCAAAATGGTTCCACCTAAGACTAACTTTTTTCCTTTTCTCAAACCGTGGGCTGATAATAGCTTAACAAACCAGTATTCATATCAATTGTTTTATGGCTGGAGGATGACACACCTCCTGCCATCCTATCTCAAAAATGCATATTGTGGGAGAGGGGCCTGGTGAAACTCCCTCAGCCTTGAGGTGTTTCTTATCTGCGTAATAGCTTTCTGACAGAGAACAGCTTGCTAAAACTAGCGTGGGGGGCACTCTCAGCCCCTCTTCTGATGTCTGTGCTAGAAGCTATTTCTGTCCCTTTTTCACTTCAATAAAATTCTGCTGTACAAAAGTCTTGAGTGATCGATCCTGGTCCCTAGTCCCAAAGCTTAATCTTTGGAGATCAGGAATCCGACACCATTCACCATAAACTATCATTCTCTCACGCCATCCCCCTCCCCCCGTTTTCCAAAGCACTGGACCACCGGAGAAGTCTTCTTTCTTTTTAAAAATTGAAGTGCCGTTGATTTACAGTTCCAACTTCCATTCCTCCTAATCCTCATAGGTTTCGGAGATGTTTTCTTTCCTTTGCTTTCTCTTCACATCCTTTACCTATTTTCCCACTTAGATCATTTGTAAGTGAAATTAAGGAAATTAGCATTTTCTTTCTCATGAACTGCAAATCCATCTCTCAATCTGTTGTTGGTGTTGATTTTCCTTCTGAGTTTTGCCACGTGGATTTTTTTTTAATGCAGTTTAACTCCATGGTTGCTGGATTTTGTATCATAGTTATAAAATTCTTCCGCTCCCCAAGATTACTGAAGTAGTCACCGTGTTTTATTTTTTTCCCTAGTAATTTTATGGTCAAGTTTGCTATATTTAAATTCGTGATCCTTTTGTAGTCTGTCCAGTTTCAAGGTGTTAGGTGTGACAGCTTTAATTTTTCCCAGATGATTCCCCAGTTGTCTCAACCCCGTTTATTGCACGGTTTACCTTTTCTTCACTGATCTGAGATGCCATTTTTATGGCATATTAAATTCACATATCTGTGTGAACTTTCTGTTCTCTTTATTTAAACTCCAGTGCCCTATGTTATTGAAGGTATATAATATCTGTTAGGGCTATATTATTTTTTCCCCTGGAGGAATGTTCTCACATTATCTTTTACATATAAACTTAAGAATTTTATTGCCTAATTTTAAAAGTCCTGTTACTTTTATTTTTACCATTAAACATTTTGCTCCACTCCTCCACCAATCTGCAGATAATGCTTGGAGCTCTTCTCGGCTTTTAGTGAAGTGAAATGAAATGAAGTGAAAGTCGCTCAGTCGTGTTTGACTCTTTGCGACCCCATGGACTATACAGTCCATGGAATTCTCCAGGCCAGAAGACTGGAGTGGGTAGCCTTTCCCTTCTCCAGAAGATCTTCCCAATCCAGGGATTGAACCCAGGTCTCCCGTACTGCAGGCAGACGCTTTACCAGCTGAGCCACAAGGGAAGCCCTGACCCAAAACATTTGTCAAGTAAATAAAGGAATAGATAAAGCAATGGACTGATAATGAACGAAAATTTAGATTCCTGCAGGCTTACTGTAAGCTCAAAGCTCCCTCCCCTCACTCGAAAGGACGGAGCTATGCCCCCTCAGGTGTCCCAGCCGGTCCCCTCCTCCCCCAAGCCTTCCTGGGGACCTAGTAGCTTTTGCAGCTTGAGGGCATTCTCTTAGGGAAGGGCAAAAACGCTAATAATGTTTCCAATTTCCATTCTTGCCCTCTGTTTGCTAGCAATATTAGCTGTAAATCAGCAAGAAATCTCCAAAGTCCAAAAAGGCCTTGGGACTCCACTAAAGATGGGAGTGGTAAAAGATCAATTTGAAAAAAGGGCTTTCAAAAAAAGGATTTGAAAAAAGGGCTCACAGTAAATATTGAAAATACATGAAGTTAGAAAACTCTTATCTGCTTTAACCTTTATTTTCTAGGATTTGTGTGAGAGTGTGTTTTAGCTATTTAAATAAATCCTACTCTCTTTTGCCCAGGCTTTCTAGGAAGAAGAGGCTGGAGAGGGCAGCCTAATCTCCACAGGGATTATCTGTTTTGAAAGAATTATTGAGTCCAGACTAAGAAATGGGTGCTGAGAATGAATTTAAGAATTCCCTAGGCTGGTATTCCCTTGCGCCGAAGAACTGATGCTTTTGAAGTGTGGTGTTGGAAAAGGTTCTTGAGAGTCCCTTGGAGAGCACAGAGATCAAAACAGTCAATCCTAATAGAAATCAACCCTGAATATTCATTAGAAGGACTATGCCAAAGCTGAAGCTCTAATACTTTGGGCATCTGATGGGAAGAACTGACTCATTGGAGAAGACCGTGATGCTGGGAAAGATCGAAGGGAGGAAAAGAAGGGGACAACAGAGGATGAGATGGTTGGATGGCATCATCGACTCCATGGACATGAGTTTGAGCAAGTTCTGAGAGTTGGTGATGAATAAGGAAGCCTGGCGTGCTACAATACATGGGGTCAGAGAGTCGGACAGGAGTGAGTAACTGAGCTGAACTGAACTTAGGCTGGGTTTAACAGATACAAACTACTATGTATAAAAATAGATAACCCACAAGGGTCTGCTATATGTATAACACAGGGAACTATAGTCACTATTACATAATAATCTACAAGAGAAAGAATCTGAAAAAGAATGTGTATGTGTATGTATTTAAATCACTCTCCTGTACACCTGAAACTCACACAATATTGTAAATTAACTATACTTTCATTGAAAAAAAATTTTTTCCCTAGCCTTATTTGGCTAAAATAAGGATAAGGATAAAATAACAGAAATTTGTTCATTTGTTAATCTTTTTGAGAAAAAGCCTCTTCCAGGTACAGCCTAAATGAGCATTGGTGACTATATTCACTTATTCATTCAGATAGGGTCATCAAATAGTCTTTTCTAAGACTGATATTTGAACAGAGACCTAAAGAACTGTGAAATGAAAATATCTCCTGCCATATTAATAAACAAGAAAATAATAAAAACAAGATGTCACAGCCATCAGAGATTTCTAGCCTCCAAATGTGAATGAGGGCTCCCCAAACTGAAATCCACTGGGCAGTGCTACCCCCGAGTTGATTGCTGAGGAGCTGGGGGAATGCATGCAGCAAGGTGAAAAAGAAAACAGAACTGGCCTCAGATAGCTGAGTGCATATGAAAAGAATGAGTTCAGTGAGCCCTGAGGCTTGCATCTGCCCGTACAAAGAAGGCTAAATTCCTAGATACCTGACCTTTGTTGTTCAGACAGCCCTGCTCCCTTTGTTGCAAACTCGTCTATAGCCTGACTTCCACTCCTTCCTCCTTGGAGCAGTTTTCTCAAAACAACTGAGATGCTATCTCTTGGGCTTAACAGGAAATAACTCTCTGCTTACAGGTTGTGACTATATTTTTTAGTCAAAGAATATATACGTGTCTGTACATATAAATGTATTGTAAATCAAATATACTTCCATTAAAAAATTTTTCCTAGACTTATTTGGCTAAAATAAGGCTAGGGAATAAAATAGCAGAAATGTGTTTGTTTATCTCTTTAAGTTAAATTCACCCATTCCCATCCATTTTAGTTCACTGATTCCTAAAATGTCCATGTTCACTCTTGCCATCTCTTGTTTGACCATTTCCAATTTGCCTTGATTCATGGACCTAACATTCAGGTTCCTACGCAATATTCCAGGTTCATTTGCAGCCTTGGAATTTACTTCCATCACCAGTCACATCCACAACTGGGTGTTGTTTTTGCTTTGGCTCCAACTCTTCATTCTTTCTGGAGCTATTTCTCCACTGATCCCCAGTAGCATACTGGGCACCTACCGACCTGTGGAGTTCATCTTTGAGTGTCCTATATTTTGCCTTTTCATACTGTTCATGGGGTTCTCGAGGCAAGCATACTGAAGTGGTTTTCCATTGGACCACGTTTTGTCAGAACTCTCCCCCATGATGTATACTTCCATCACCAGTCACATCCACAACTGGGTGTTGTTTTTGCTTTGGCTCCAACTCTTCATTCTTTCTGGAGCTATTTCTCCACTGATCCCCAGTAGCATACTGGGCACCTACCGACCTGTGGAGTTCATCTTTGAGTGTCCTATATTTTGCCTTTTCATACTGTTCATGGGGTTCTCGAGGCAAGCATACTGAAGTGGTTTTCCATTGGACCACGTTTTGTCAGAACTCTCCCCCATGATGTTTGCACATTACACCTGTGCACATGTCGAGAAGACTCTACGTATGGACATCATCAGATGGTCAACACCAAAATCAGACAGATTATATTATTTTCAGCCCAAGATGGAGAAGCTCTATACAATCAGCAAAAGTAAAACCAGGAGCTGACTGTGGCTCAGATCATGAATTCCTTACTGCCAAATTCAAACTTAATTTGAAGAAAGTAGGGGAAACCACTAGACCATTCAGGTATGACCTTAAATTCCTTAAATCCCAAGCTGGATTTAGAAAAGGAAGAGGAACCAGAGATCAAATTGCCAACATCCTCTGGATCATAGAAAAAGCAAGAGAGTTCCAGAAAAACATTTGCTTCTGCTTTATTGTGGCTCAGATGGTAAAGCCTCTGCCTACAATGCTGGTGACCCGGGTTGAATCCCTGGGTCAGGGAGATCTCCTGGAGAAGGAAATGGCAACCCACTCTAGTATTCTTGTGTGGAAAATCCTATGGACAGCGGAGCCTGGTAGACTACAGTCCATGGGGTTGCAAAGAGTCGGACACGACTGAGCAACTTCCCTTTCACTTTCCCTTTCTGCTTTATTGACTATGCCAAAGCCTTTGACTGTGTGGATCACAGCAGACTGTGGAAATTTGGGGGGAATACCAGACCACCTCACTTGCCTCCTGAGAAATCTGTATGCAGGTCAAGAAGCAATAGTTAGAACTAAACATGAAGCTGTTAGGGGAGCACACTGATTGAAACCGCCATCCTGCCCAGGAACCATAGTAACCATCTGCATGAGTTGTTTTAGTGATGGACAGGGAGGCCTGGTGTGCTGCGATTCGTGGGGTCGCAAAGAGTCGGACATGGCTGAGCGACTGAACTGAACTGAACTGATACCTCAATTTAAAACAAGGTGGTCCTGTGGCTAAAATTCTGTACTTCCACTGCAGTGGGTCAGGTTCGATCCCTGGCTGGGGAGCCAAGATCCTACATGTGAGGAGTTAAGATCCCAACTGCCTGGTGGCCAAAAAATCAAAACATAAAAATGGAAGCAATATTAAATATAACAAATTCAATAAAGACTTTAAAAATGGGCCACATCAAAAGAAATCTTTAAAAACATTTAAAAGTTATCTGAATTAGTTTCCATTTGGCAAGAGTGTTCTTAAGTCAAAACCATTAGATCTAACAGGTATTATTGGCTCCAGATGATTACCCGCAGGTCTGAGGCCACATTTGGCTAATCATACATTCCTACAGGTAGGTAAGGTGGGGATACCTGTGCATAAGTGTACCAAAGCCCAAGATATACAAAATTCCTCCTAAAATCAGTGAGGTGAAATACATTCGACTTTTGATAGATGAACACACAAATCATCCCAAATCGCTTTCATATAAATGTTTTATTGCAGAGAAGTTACAAGTATTTACATGCTGTAACACATCACAACATAAATTTACCAAATATTTTATGATGAGATGCTGCAGGTTTCAGATAATAGTTTCAGAAGAACCACAGATTAAGTGAAGAGACTGACAGTTTTATTGACTCTACAACTCTGGGTTGCTAAATGCTAGAAGTCAAAAGGCAGTGTTTTTTCAGTCCTACCTGTCATCACTTGCATGCAGAAACCTAGGAAGCAAATACAAGAGAACTGTCAAGTGTCAAATCCGTACGGCCACCAAAGTTTACAATGGGCTGGGTTATAATTCAAGTCATAAAGCGTTGAACTCTTGCATAAAATATACAGTTCTATTAAGATTGGTATAAATCTACTTATTTATAAACCCTGGCTTAAAAACAAGGACAGGATGCAGCCTGAACATGCCTGAGAAGGACAACCTAGCAAATGTTTGTGAACTTCATAGAGTTTCTTCACTTGCTTACTGTTATCAATCTGGGAAAATAACCTTAAGGGTTGCAGGTTTAAGCTTCTCTTGGTCATAAGTGATAGCAATGAAAGGCCAGGGGAATGCCCCAGGTGTTCTCGTTGATTGATGCTGGTGGAGGAGAATCTATGGGCTGTACTAAGGTAGAACCTGGCAAGTCTTCTTTAGGCCACATCTCTAGCAGGGTCATCCTGAAGTGAATGAAAAGTCACTGATGCCTGACTGTTTATTTCTGAAAAAGTCAATAAAGTGCTAACAGATCTTGGACATAAATGAAAAACGTAGGTGGGTCTGGATGCTCTGAACCAAATTCACAACTTGGTACCTTGAAGTCATAGTCCAAGGTCACCCAGTAGATAGGTTTTGATTGAAAAGGGAGGGGAGAAGGAAATGCATGAAGAAACCACGAACAAATAGAATTTCTATATCTCTTCAAACCTACCCCACCATCCTGAGTAATGCATGAAGCAAGCAAATGGGTGAGGAAGATCTATGCACAGCTTTGCAAAATGGGGAAATGCCTGTTAACCCTGAAGACAAATCACTGAGAAAATTCTGAGGATGGATAAGAAGATTTTCTGGTTCCCTTCTTCCACTGAATGTAGTACTCCTAAGAACAGCCCTGTATCCACTTTTGGATTCCCCTTTCTCATCTTCTATCCCCCTAGCATGTGTCTTCTTGCTGCTCAGAAAAATGAAAAAACAGTTACTTAGGCTGTGAAGGAAATGGCAACCCACTCCAGTACAATTGCCTGGAAAATCCCAGGTTCGGAGGAGCCTGGTAGGCTACAGTCCATGGGGTCGCAATGAGTCAGACACGACTGAGCGACTTCACTTTCACTTTCACTTTCAGGCTGTGAATGTCCTAGCCGAACAAGCCATGGTACTTTAGTGTGAGAGAAAGGAAGTCAGGGTTCTATTTTCAAGTGATTCATCTTAAAAGAAAATGCGACTGAGCTTTGCGATGGAATCTCTTTGCATGATCACAGCAGTAGGGCTGAATCAGCAGCTTTGGATTTCCATGCCAGGTGATCTGTGTGGAATGCAATGCATTTTATGGAGTATGCTTTAGGGGGTGGGGGCTGTTTCGCCTTGCAAATAAACCTGACATATGAAATATTGAGCCTGGTAGCTCACCTAGGCCATTTGCAGGACTTGGAAGTTTTTCCAGGACTTGGAAGAATGAAGAACCCACACTGCCTCATAGGCTTTGAGTAGCTCTGGTTATAAACTTCTTTGGGATTCGAGCCAGCAAGTTCTACCCCTGCCTGAAGTAATGAATAAGAGTTTATGAGAATAAGTAGTTTAAGGTAATTTAAAATATTATATATTTAGTATGCATAATAAAAATATATCCATATTATGATCTTGATGCTATAATAATTTTCTCTCTTTAAAAATATAATCCCTTGAAAGTGCTAATGGGAGCTCCCTTTCTTTCTTTGTTTCAAGGCAAATTCCATGGTTCTGCAGTCCAGGAATTCTCTTGTCATTCCTAGAGGCTTCCCTTTCCAATGGCAATAATAATGCACAGTATATTTTTCTCACTCTTAGCTTCTTCCTTCCTTACGAAATGCTGCTAAGTATGAAATACTGTTAAGAGGGACAATTAATTGGAATGAAGGCATTGTCTATCTCTGACTTTGAACAAACAATAGATAAGTTGTCCTTAACTTATTGAGACATGTGACTAAGAAGGACCACTTGATCTCCAATAAAGCTTCTGTGTCCTCACAGGAAAAGTGCAAAACAACTCACTCAACTTGTATTTAAAAAAAGACCCTGATGAAGACAGTATAACAAACCATGATGTGAAATCATAGAGTCAAATCCAAATTCACAATATATAAATCACAGCCCAAACTAAAAGGTTTTTTTATCATAACAATTATGGCTTCCAAGCCAAAGAAAGCTTACTATACTTCAAGAATCAACTAAAGTTGATACATAGCGGGTATTTCTGTAAGTTGCAATAACAATTGAGTAGCGGCTGACTGCATAAATGTGTTGTGTCACATAATATCAAAGTTATTTGCAAAAATTATACAATCTGGAATGCTTGAATATGAGACACAACAAGGTACTGAAACAGACATTGATAAGAAAATGAGAGCCATCATTAATATAAAAGGGACTTTTGGATGCATTAAGTTAGCAGTGCTATCAAGGTTAAATAGGTAAAGTAAGTTCTTTTTAGTCAGCTACTTAGAATTTGGGGCATAGACATCGGTACCTTCTTCTCCTTTGAAAATCTTGTACCTCTTCTGTGTCTTCTGGTTTGCTTTGCTTGGGATCTTCCAAGTCCCAAGGATACGTATTGATCAGGGGCAGACATTGAGGTCTACTTCCTCCAAACAAGCTAAAGTATAAGGATTTTCCCAGTGTGCCCTGGGGAAAGACCTTCCTGGCCAGTCTAACTTCTTCATTGAAGCCAGTCTCCCTACACCCTCTTCCATCCCTGTCTTTCCATTTCCCCCTACTGACCAATACTCCATGGGTACTTCTGATCCTTGTATCTTCTGTCTTATATCAAATTCAGCATTTCTTCCTTCTCCTTTTCTTTCTGGGGATGCTACACTTTAAAAGTACCCCAGACCTCTTACTTTCGAGGCCCTGCCATCTTATTTGCACTTAAAGCAGAAGAGGCAGGGAAAGCTACACCTCTTTCAGCATTTGGTTTATCTGGGGTCTCAAACTCCCAGGGACACACCTCAGCTCGTGACATTAAAGGTGGCTGAAAGTTATTACTTGAGTTATGGGAGTCAGGCACATTTCGCTCAGAGGAAGATGTCTTTTTCTCCTTCTCTCCTAGTTGGTTGAGGTTTTCATTCTCCACTTTTGATGCTACAGCTTTAGGAGGCAGTTCTTCACACTGCCCAGCACACACACCGGTTGCACAATGCTGGCCACTGTTCTCACCTTGAGCTCTTCCCAGGGGAACCTGAGTCTTAGACATCAAATACTTCTCCTCTTCAAAGAGGGACTGACCTTGGCTCTCCCAAGGACACACCTCAGCCTTGTTTACGCTCTTCAGATTGGACTGCTGACACAGGTCAGCTGCCTTAGGCTTGGGATGAGATTTCTCCTTTAAGGAAAAAGTTGGGTTTTTCTCCATTTCAGAAGCTGCAATCGATACGTGCTTTTGAACTTTCGAGTCCAAAGGCCCAGGCCCGGGGGCCAGGTCATAGATCTCCCAAGGGCATACTTCACCAATGTCAAAGTTGCCCTTCATCTGAGTGGCGCCTGGGCTCAGGTCTGAATTGGCAGTGGGGGGGTTGGCCCTTTGTTGCTTCATAATCCCCGATTTCTGGGGTTTTCTTGGCTCCTCAGAATGACTAGAGTTTGGCAGGGCAGAGTCTTGAGTCTCTGTATTATCTGAATTGGAGTATTTTCTGTTTGTCTCTTTCTCTCTGGGCAGAGATTTCTGGGCTTTGGCCCGCTCCTCCACGCAGGCTGCCTGGGTTTTCCCGGCCAATCCAAGCGTTTTCTCTTGGCACTGGCAATGACGCTGAGGGACTTCTGTAATACTGACGTGCGGGTGGACCCGGGCTTCTTCTCCGAGCTGAGGTTGTGGGCGCTGGCCGACTTACACACCAGAGGCACAGACTCAGTGGACACGGCCTGGCTGTCCTCTTGCAGGGGTCGGGGTCGGTTCGCTCCCGCCGGAGATCCCAGCACAGAGTTGTCTGTAGCCTCCTCCTCCTCCCGGCTCTGGGCAGGCGGGCTGCCCGGGCCACCTGGTTGCTCCCGCACATGCTCATAGGTGCTGTGCGATTTCTTGAGGGAGAAGACCCGGTTCCGCAGGGACTCCTCCTTGGGCTTCCCAGCACCACCCGCAGCCTCCTGAGGGTTCTTCCTGCCTGCGTTGGACCCCTTAGCCGGGCCATGCTCCCCAGCATCCTTGTCCTCCCTGGAGCACTGCCGGCTGACCGTCTCTGGGATCTCGGTGATTCGCCTCATGATGGAACGGCCTAAGCCCTTCTTGGAGCACCGCTTTTTCTGAAGGTGGGGATTATTCGTGATCATCTTCTTCCTCTTATAGATTTCCAACTGGGCGTAGAGTTTCTTCAGCTCATCCTGCCAGAATAAAAGCAGATTCAAAGTGATGGGGGATGTAGCATTTCAGCCAGCTAATAACCCCTACTGTAATGTGAAGTCCAGACATGGAGTTCTTCCTAACATCTCTGCTCCTCAGCTTTCTCCTGACTCCTCTGTATCTTGTTTCACAGAGTGTCTGAACTTTAGGACCTGAACCCCTGCATTCTGCACTTGCTTTACGGAATGGGCATTTTGAACTTGTGAACTGCATGGACCAGGCTGAGCCTAGACCATGACAAAACACAGCCTGTTATCTACTGATAAAACCTTATTCCTGAATAATACTGGAAGCATCACAGAGCCATTGATGAAATTACACCTAATGTTAGATTAGGCTTTTACTGTACAACTGACTATCAAATACTAAAAGCATCTTTTTCCTCCAAATGCTGACATATTGTCACAGGTTATTTTAATAATCCACACTCTCTGCTCACAGGTCTATTTACCTTCCCATCAGCAAGAACTCATAAACCATTTTCATGGGACATATAACCAGTTTATCATCATTGCAGCTTAAGTCAGGTAAGATGATCAAGACTGGCCTGTGTGGTCTAACTTATATTGTGATTCTGTGTTTCAGAATTGGATAAACTCTGCAGGTGATGCCTTCAGTCCTCATGTAATCACACAAGTTCTATAACACAAAGAACACATCAACACCTGCCTACACATCTATGACACACGAATGGGCCTAATCTAAAACAGAAAAGTAGAAATGCTGGTGTTACCCGAATGTCTTCTGGATCCAAGCTGTGCTCACTCCAGGCTGAATTAATACTGCTATTCAGGTAGGATCCAGATCGGCCCATGTCTAGCTCATCTTCGTATGCTTCCGTTGCAATGTCATCTCGTGGGTTATTGCTTGAATGTGAAAACTGCAACAGAGATTCAATACGAGCTGTAGACATTAATCCACTGGAGGACAAGACATAATAATTTTTCTAAAGGTTCTAATGTTACATCATTTCCTCAACTAAGATGAATTCATTCACTGAACTCTTTACAAAAGATTTGCTGCCATATTTTGTTCTCTTGTCCTTGTTACATGATAGAGTTCTTAGAATGAGGTATTAATAATACATGGTTCACTCTTCTATTTTCGCTCTTGTATTTTTTTCAGGTTCCCAAGGTTAACTCACATTATTTCTCTTCAATGATATTTGCATTTTGAAAATGAAAATAAGTAGAAGAACCCAAAGAGAGGTTCTCTGAGGGTACTCTGAGTACACTGTACTCTCAAAACAGTGATTTGGACCCACTGGCAACTGAGCAGAAAGAGTTTTTTCCAGCAGTGGGGTCTATCTGGTATCATCTCACTTCACACAGAGGAGGCTGCATTTCATCTATGGGCACAAATTGGAATGATCACAGGACTGTGACTTTCAGTCCATCACACAGAGTTTCAAACAAACTACTTTCAAAACTGAGGGGATGGAGCGCTGAATTCCAGCCTTGACTGTGTTGTCAGTGAGATCTTAACTGGGCCATGGAACCTCTGGGGAGCATGGTGATCCTTTTTTTCTTACAGGGCTTGGGCTGGATGGTATCTAAGTTTAAAAGTGCAAAGAGTCACTGAAATAAGATTTTCTTTTTCCCTCTAGCTCATCAGTATTCTCAAGTTCCTCCTTCATCACCTTTTGGTATATTCTAATTATCTTCATGGAGTCTTTGGACGTTTTTCAGTTTCATGTAGTCTTGCTGTCTCTACTCTTCTTCAAGTGCAGAAGAAAGAGGGAATTGGGTAAATGATGGAAACAGAGAGACTCTAAAGCATCCAGCCACACTTTCCAATGAATAAACCAAGTGACTGTCCTGTGAAAACTGGACATGGGTTCTCTTTTCTCAACTGGCCATCAGGTGAAATATTCCTTTAAAAAATGAATAGACCACCCTTTGACACAGAAACACAGAGATATTTTAATGTCAGTGGTTGTTCACATATTCAGCTAGGCAGGTGAACATAAATTGGAGATAATAGGTAAAATGGCAATTCTTTAAGTAATAATGAATAGTTTATATTTGGGACTGGCTGAGAAACCACAGAAACTGATGAGTTTTTCCACTCTCTCTTCTATGTATGTTTGTGGGAACCACATGTGCCATAAACTTGAGGCCACAAAGATGAAGAAAATAGACCCCAGTCCTCCAAAGTCTCACATGCTATTAGTTAAACCAGCTAGAGATGACTTATAAGAGTGGAATTATTTTTCTCAAGCAAAGTCTTAGAGATCATCGTGAGCTTAAAAAATAGTAATTTGTTGAGTATTGTCCATTTCCTGCTTTCTGATTTTTCCTTAACATGTATCTCTATCAAAAACACTATTTTGAACATTTGTTTTGTATGTCTTTTCCATTTCCTTCTCTCCTCCTCCAGAATAGAAGTACCATGAGAGCACAGACTTAGGTCTGCTCATTACTCTTATTCTAGGATATTGAACAAAGCTCCTCAATACTGCTTAAATTACATATTTATTGAGATATAACTCATATATCATAACATTTTCAATTTTAAACTATACAAACCAGTATTTTTTAGTATATTCTTGAGGTTGTACAATCATCACCACCATGTAATTCCAGAATGCTTTCATCACCCCCAAAAGAAATCATTTTAAACCAATTAAGCAGTCACTCCAAGCCCCTCTTTTCCCCAGCCCATGGCACTACTCATCTATATTCTGTCTTAGAGCTGTCTAGTTCATTTCATATAAGTGGAATCATATAATATGTGGCCTCTTTTATCTGGCTTCCTTCACTTGGCTTAATGTTTTAAAGGTTTGTACAAACTGTAGCATGTATCAGTGCTTTATTTCTTTTAACTGATAAATAATATTTCTTTGTGTGACTATTTGACAATTTGTTGCACATTATCAGTTGATGGACATTTGAGTTCTTTCCACTTTGGGGCTACTGTGGATAATGCTGCTATGAACATTCATGTAAAAATTAAAGAAAAAAACTTAAACCAGCTTTATTGAGATATAATTCATATGCAGAGAACTGCACATATTAAATGTCTGCAATTTGATGAGTCTGGATATATGCAAACACCCATGATGCCTCACTACAATCAAGATAAGAGATAGCATAAACAGATTTCTATATGAACATGTTCTTTCAATTCTTTCTGGAGCTCAACAACAACTTATTGAATCAATTAATAAATAGTGTAAGTATACACTCATCTAATAAAAATATAATCATATTATACAAAGTATAAAAATGGTTAAGATAAGCTGCAATAACAGACTAATCCACAAAAATTATGACTATTTAGTGTCATTCAAGTAAGGAAAAAATTAGGCATGCCTCTCTGTTTAAAATTGCTTAGCCTTTTCAAACAGGTTGAATTTGAGTGCTTTGGTTAATTGTGAGAGCTGAGGTAGAGAAAGAAATCACAATTCTGATTTTGGCTAATGTCAAAAACAAGACCAGGAGCTGACTGTGGCTCAGATCATGAACTCCTTATTGCCAAATAGTTCTTCTTGGGCTTCTCTGGTGGATGAATGGTAAAGAACTCGCCTGCCAGTGTAGGAGATGAGGTTCAACCCCTGGGTTGAGAATATCCCCTGGAGAAGGAAATGACAACCCACTCCAGTATTCTTGCCTGGGAAATCCCATGAACAGAAGAGTCTGGCGGGTTATGTCCATGGGGTCACAAAGAGTCAGACATGACTTAGTGACTAAACAACAATGACAACCATTTTTATTAGTCATCTCAGTTATTAATTTCTGTTATAGCACCTGACAGCCTCTGAAATTACAGCATCTCTTTGTGTGGTTACTGTCTGCTCTTCCACTGAAATTTTTAAGCTCCCGTAAGAGGACTGTTGTCTTATTCGCAATCCTGATGCTCTAGAGACTCTTGCCTAGAATAGTGAATAAATATTTTTGGAATGGGTAAATGACATCCCTGTATCCTCTTTTGTGATAATCATAGTCACAATCATAATTCTTGTCAGAGGAAGAAAGAGAATAAGAAGGAGGAGGAGGAGGGGTGGGGGCAGAGAGCGAGAAGCAGCAGAGCATTAGCAACAGATCGCAAACCTTCTGAGTCTTTTGAATCCTCTGTTTCAGAACAAAATTATTCACCTGTTTTCTCTGCTCTAGCCCCTGTATAAACCTATAAGTAAATGAGCTAAGGGTAACCAGTCTTGGCTTCTTCATGACTCACTTTAAGGTGCCCAGACATTTCCCCATAGTCAGAGCTGTACTTAAGGCCCCCATCAGTTCTTTCTAGAAAGGCCTAAATATATTCACAAGACAAAAGTGATACAAAGCGTGTCACTTGCTTCTCAAAGAGCTTCCCCAAGCAACTTACTCTTAATTCTGTGATTTTAAATGTGTTCTCCAGGGTGATCTGTTCGGGCATAAGTTGTTGGATATGAATGTGAGGAGCTGGGTGGAGCTGGGTTGTTTTCAGTTCTGCAGAATTCCACAGGCTGGACTAGGAACTTTGGAAATTACTGAACTCATCACCACCTATCAGGCACAAGGAGTTTGTATATATAGCCAAGAGTGAAATCAACAGAAAATAAAGCATCATAACTCAGCTGTTAAAAATAAGACACTCTTGTCTCCAGATGCCCAGCTCAGACTTACAGAATCACAGTTCCCTATAGAGAACGTTGATAATCTCTACCTCGAGCAAGTACCCCAAGTGATTTCTATGAACAGGCAAGTTAGGGAAGCCCTGATGTAGTAAGTTAGTGGATTAAGTCAAGAGTCAATTTAATACAGTGTGGGTTTAAAATGGGCTTTCTTTTTGTAAATGAGGATAAATACTTTTGTAAGAAAGCGGCAAGTGAAAAATATCTCCTGGGCAGTCTTAGGGAGCTATAGACTATTCAGCCTGGACATTCAGGATCTCAGAGGAGCCTTGAGAATCTGGGTGGCTAATCTTCTGTGAATTTCTAGGAACAGACAGGCAAAGCTGAGCCTGCCTTTCACCTGTGAGCTATTGATTGAAGGATAGCTGTTTTGTTTTTTTATCCCAAAGTACACCTCTCTCAAACATACCTCTTCCGACACATTTACTCCCCTGTTTGTAAAAAAGATAAATTTATCATCCTTGGAAAGACTCAGCTCTCAGTAACAGCCAGAAGTAAAATCTGTAGTCTCACAGATTACTCAAAGTCTTCTTTCTTAAGGACTTAATCTTTGACCTTGGTTTCTAGTATCTCTCAGGTTGGGCTGCAGCTGACAGATGTACAGCGTCAGCTCTGAGCTTTGCCTCTGCCAGTTCGGTTCACACATTGAATTGGACTTTTGCTCTGGGTTGTTTCGGTGACTTTTCTAGGGTACTGTTTTGATGAGTGCCACATTTTCCCCTGACTGCTCTAGCGATCCTTCTATCTATCTACATATCAAACCACATAGGTAGATTTTGAAAAACACATATTCCAGGGCCCTACCATTTTGAAAACAATAGAATCTCTAGGGATGGAGCTTGAGACTATATTTTAGCAAATTTTCCAGGGAATTCTCATACCTCTAGCTCTTGGACTAGGCCAACATGATGGAATCATCCAACTTAATCAGCATCATTAGATTCAGAGATAGATACCCAGAGATGGATACCATAATTTTCCTTTTCTTGGTTTTCCCAATGATGGTCTTAAAGTGTTATTTATTATTATTAATCTTCACTGCCCCCACCCCAAATTCTTCCCCCTCCCCTACCTTGGGACTGGTGCACAACTTTGCAAGCATCTGCATTTCCTCACTCTTCTCCCCCTAAAGCGCCTCAAGAACAACATTGGCATGGTACGAGGATTTCATTGCAATGGAAAGAAGACAGCACTGGCCTTTTTAGCATTCAGTCTGCATACTTGAGGGTTAGGAGGAATCAGTTAAGTGTCCTGCAGTCTGGTGGCTGATTTCACACTTCTGATCCCTGCAAAATAGACACACAAATCCTATGGGAAAGGTGTTTTTCTTCTCTGTATTCGTGAGACATTTACAAGTAAAGCAGTTTTCCATACTTCATCCTATCATATATATGGCATCTTTCCTCATGATTGGCCTAATTTTATGCTGTTATCTTTTCTGTGTGCTTCCGTTCCCTCCTCTATTAGTTTTCCTTCCACCACTTGTAAAATGTATAAAATCACTTCCTTCCCTACTTTTTCTCTTTACTCTTTTTAAAGGAATCTCGGAGGATTCCCATCCACTTTCTTAAAGCTCCTGTTTCTGATTTCAGACCATTTAGATGAAAATAAGCAACAAAATATATGCAGAAAGTCAAATGGTTAGGGAAATTTTCAAGGAAACATAGAACTGAAATGGGAATTCAAGTTTTCTGGCTTCTTTTTGGCCATTCTTTGATTCATTATTTCATGTTTTATATACTAGTCGACATAGACATAACATTGTATTTGTAATAGTCTTCTTTTCTCCATTTCAAGTCCTATGCCATGTTTGACTCATCGTTTTCCTAACGCTTCCTTTGATTTCTCAGGGTTAGTTGGACAGTAGACTCTAAGCGAGTCTTCCTTTTCTAGGCATCTATAAATCCTACCAGAATCCTATCAGAACCCCAAATAGAAAGCAGACAACAGCAGCTTTGTGGGATAGCCACCAGAATTCCTCACAGAAGAGCAACAAGGAGCTTTTGTTGGTAAGAATAAGTTTTTAATGGAGTAAACGGTTGAATCTGATTTTTTTAAACAGGACAACTTCTCCTGGCTTCAGTCTCTAGATAGAGGTTGTGAACTTTGTTTGAGACAACAGTAGAGGCAATGACCAGACAAGCCCGCATCGGCAAGTCCATTTGCCCATTACTGCCCAGGTGGCCAGTATGATGGCTCTGTTCTTGATTAGCCATGTCTGTCCTAAGATCTGCCGTTTACTTTTCCCTGAAAATAAACTTCTAGTTGCCTGCAGCTTAGATTAGGAGAGAATCCAAGGCTCCAACTGCTTTTGTTTTTAATTTTTTTAATGTGGATCATTTTTAAAGTTTATTGAATTTGTTACAGTATTGCTTCTGTTTTAGGTTTTCTTTCTACTGATTTATTTATTTATTTTCGGCCAGGAGGCATGTGGGATCTCAGCTCCCTCACCAGGAATTGAATCTGTACCCCCTGCATTAGAAGGTGGAGTTTTAACCACTAGACTGCCAGGGAAGTTCCTCTAGCTGCTTTTTAAGTGGAGTTTCAAGCAATCATCTTATTCTTCACCTCACCAGTTTCATTCCTTTCCTCCAAAAGAAGCAAAAGCCTCAAATAATCTGTCTTTGAGGGGTTTGCAGCACAAATTGGTTGCTCTGAGCTTTCTCTATTTGCTGGCTTACTTTCTCAGACCTGTTGAGTGAGTTAGCAGACCTGTTGAGAGAAGTTAGCACTTTTGTGCAATATCCACTGTTGGAGTATTGCTGTGTCTGTTTTCTCCTGTTGTCTTTGTCCTTCGGGTTGATGCCTTTCAAAGAAAATTGCTCTGTGGCCATTGTAATGGAGTTTCAGAAAAGAGCAGTGGTAAATGTGTGTATTACATCTTCCATCTGCAGCCATACCTTACTTTTACATTAAGGAAGATTACAGGTTTCTTCCATACCTATATCCGAAGTCCGTGTTATTTTGCACCCTAACTTGACCAAGGAGGTGAATGGAGCTAAGATGGTCACAGCACATTTTTAAGGTGAGCTGAGAGTTTTGGATAAAAGTAGATGCGAGATATAATGTTTGAAATAAAGCTTAGGTAGAGGAATCTATTTCCTCCAGGCCCCTCTGCTGTATCTCAGTTTCACCCTATTCCTAACAAAAGCATTATAGATACTGGTTTCAATTTAGACTTTGAAGAGAATGTGGTTGTGAATACCTGTCTTTGCAGTAAATGTGGAATAATAATAGAAGCAGAGCATTTATCACATGATGATGAACAGTTCTTCAGAAATGTTCATTGTTCTATGTCTGCTTGATGATACATTCCTCTTAGTTACTGAGTGATAGCAGTTGCACAAATGATACCATAATATGGTCCACAGCATCATATCAAGGGAGAATGAAGACCAGTGTTATTATCTCAGTCATTTTTGAATTGATTACTTTCGAGTCTCCCAAAATATTTAGTCACAAACCTTATTCATTGAAATGTGTTTGTAAATGGAGTAGTGTCATAAATTCCTTTGTTTTCTGAGTTACTTTAAGTCACTTAAGTTTATCTTTTGTATTATTAGCTTTTTCCCTCTATGATGTTATTTTATACATGATTTGGACACATTTTCATATCTTTAGAACTTTGAATAGGCATACAAGTTAATGATTCAGTTTTTAAGTAGCCACATTGATATTTTTATCATTCATGTTATTATTTAAAAACCCATATCCAACTGCTAAAGACAATAATACAAGAAAGAAACATAGGATATTTAACATTACAAGACAGTCATTGGAGTTCTTATGATTTATCCGTAATATATTGTGATTATTAACTTGGCATCTGATTAAATTTTACCTACAAAATAAATACATACACCAAAGGATTCTCACTAAACCAAAGATTATTTACTAACAAATTATATGTAGTTTGATATATGTATTCTTGCCAGGAGAATTCCATGGACAGAGGTGCCTGGTGGTCTATAGTCTGTGGGGTCACAAAGAGTCGTATGTGACTGAGCAATTAACACTTTATATCTTTAAAGAGTAATAAAAAGCAAAAATTGGTTTATTAGTTCTGAGAATGCATTTCCTAGAGCCCTAGATGGTTCAGGATCAGGTGTGCTAGGAATGAGGATGACTGAGTTACCTCCAATCTACCTCCTCCCATACCTAGTTCTTCCTGACAAGCCCTGATATTAATTGAGTTCAATATTTGGTTTTCATATAAAGTTTAATTTGGGAAAAAAAGCAAATCTCATTGGTGAGACAGATTTTGAAGAATAATGATGTACTTTATTTATACCCATAAGATTTTTTGTCTGAAGTAACCCATATAATTGACAGGAAAGTTCATTGTAAGACACGAATTACTTAGGTATCAGACCAATTTGTGATTATACTCATGGATCTAAAGGTTATGATGAAATAGGTAAGCCCAGCTCTTTGCAGATAGGTAGACATGTCCTGAGACATTCAGATGACTCCAAATTCTGAGCTTTGTCACATTCTGGCTGTTAGTTTATATGAGCAGTATAAAGTTTACCCAAACAGGTCTGAATGGGTTGAGCCACCTCTCTCTCTCAGCCCCAAGTTTCTCAGCAGCCCCTGGTCCAATCTGCCACTCCATGGAGCTTCCTTCAAGACTCAGCACAAACTCTGTGGCATGCCCTTTAAGCCAAGAACAAGCGGATTACAAGGTATGATACCCAAACTCTTGGCCCTCACCATTTTTTATCATTTTCTATAGAGACGTCATGATTTTCAGGTTTTAGATTAGCATAAACAAAATTTCTGCAGCAGAAATAAGTTATAATGTTCTAAAACATCTCCATAAAACATTTTATTTATTTTCATTATAGTGTGTTATTTTCTTCCATAATAGCTACAGATGAATTGGAGGCTGATTCTTACACTGTAATGATAAATTGAATTATACCAATTCAGTTTAGCAGAACTAATGCTTACTCACTTGCTGGATAAATCAATCTGTTTATTCTTTTAACACAGAAAGGAAACAGTAATTAATAAACATGAGGATAATATTTTAAATTTATATAGCATTATTACAATAACAGAAAATTTTGCTGTAGAGCTGCTTACTGGCAAGCATGAGGGAGCTTTCCTTTAAAAAGAAAATTTAGATTGTGCATCTAAACTGGAAACAAATTGTTAAGAATTTATTGACTACTTGCTATGTTTTAAGAGTTATCCTAGGATACAGGAGCATAGAGTCACGTGCAGGAGGACTAGTAACTGTTTGAGGAGCTCTTTAGTGTTGTAAGGATATTAAGTCACTTCTAAATAATAATAAAAATGGATTGCAAGATATACATAGGTAGATATGAATCAGGTTTAAAGAGACACAGCTTGATGGAGAAACTGAATTATTCACGATACTGGTGACACCTGAACTTGAAGGTGTATGAGAAGAGGAGAAGTCAAAGATAGAGAAGCTCCTCTCTATGTGCAGAATGGGTGAAGAATGATATTATGTAAAATGCATTATACAGATATGTATGGCACACTCTGAATATGATGAGTAGTCTAGCTTGAATAAAGAAAAGTGAAGGTGAAAGTTGCTCAGGTACGTCAGACTCTTTGGGACCCCATGGAATTCTCCAGGTCAGAATACTGCAGTGAGTAGCTGTTTCCTTCTCCAGGGGATCTTCCCAGCCCAGGGATTGAACCCAGGTCTCCTGCATTATAGGTGGGTTCTTTACCAGCTGAGCCACCAGGGAAGCCCAGGAATACTGGAGTGGGTAGCCTATCCCTTCTCCAGCAGATCTTCCTGACCCAGGAATCGAACCAGGGTCTCCTGCACTGCAGGCTGGTTTGTTACCAACTGAGCTATCAGGGAAGAAAATGATTAAAAAAATGATTTTAAATAGAGAAAAAAACCTTTGGACAGAAAAAATTGAGATTAGATTATGGAGGACTAGAATTCCAGGTTAAGATGTGCATCCTTTGTTTTGGTAGGGAATTGCTTACTTGGATTTGCTTATTTGGGTTTGGTTTGGTTTGGTTTGATGTTACTGTGTGAGTGACCGTGAGTGATACCAGGTAAACTATGGGTTCCAGTGCAGAATAGTTTCTTAGAGTGTACACTGGGGTTTGGAGGCATGGAAACAGAGACATGTTTGTGAATTCTTAATAAAGTCCAGTGTGAAAATATTCAAAAGCAGAGACATTACTTTGCCAACTAAGGTCCGTCTAGTCAAGGCTATGGTTTTTCCTGTGGTCATGCGTGGATGTGAGAGTTGGACTGTGAAGAAGGCTGAGCGCCGAAGAATTGATGCTTTTGAAGTGTGGTGTTGGAGAAGACTCTTGAGAGTCCCTTGGACTACAAGGAGATGCAACCAGTCCATTCTGAAGGAGATCAGCCCTGGGATTTCTTTGGAAGGAATGATGCTAAAGCTGAAACTCCAGTGCTTTGGCCACCTCATGCGAAGTGTTGACTCATTGGAAAAGACTTTGATGCTGGGAGGGATTGGGGGCAGGAGGAGAAGGGGCCGACAGAGGATGAGATGGCTGAATGGCATCACTGACTCGATGGATTTGAGTTTTAGTGAACTCCAGGAGTTGGTGATGGACAGGGAGGCCTGGCGTGCTGTGATTCATGGGGTCGCAAATAGTCAGACGTTACTGAGCGACTGAATAGAACTGAACTGAAGTGTGAAAATGATACTCTGCAGCAGGGAGAAGATAGAGGGAATGAAAAAGAGAAAAACAGATTTCGAAAGGAGGATTGTAAAGAATTTACGGCTATTTTTATTTGTTTGTATTGGAAGAGAGGATGGGGGAGGAAACAAAAAGATTGCTTCTATGTTCACATGAGACATATTTATTAATTTTTCATTGGACTAACCTGACTCTAAGTTGGGGATGATCAGAATCACTGACATTATTTACTCCTTCCCAAGAAAAGCACATTGAACAGTGTTTAAAAGTTGGCTGTGTGTTAGCTTTGCTCCTAAGATGTTGCTAGGTGAATATTGGTCTTTACCTACTCCTTTCTATATTCACATGGTAGACAATTAGAGTCTTTGACTTAACACTTACAATTGCCATAAGTTCATGGTGTGAAGCATGTTGTGGTTCTGGCGAGTCTTGGGTTTGAATCTCACACCCCAGGGTTCATTTGCAGATGTATTATTGGCCAGTGACTGGCCTCCTGAGCCAAGTAGCAAACTACCCAGTATCTGCCACTCAGCTAGTTATTCTTGGCACAATGAAACACATTATTCCTTTGTTTTAAGAAAAAGTAGCCTTAAAAGAATACGCTTATGTTTGTCTTTGGATTTATTGAATCTGAAGGGGTCATTTAACTTTCTTAGATATATTTTAATTGTATGTCTAAAATTGTATGTTGGAGAAGGGTTTTGTGTGTGGGATTTCACCAAGGTCTCAGGATACATCTCTTAGATACTCAAGGATCTCCTCTAAGGATGGTCTGCTACCTGAAGTCCTCCTTAAGATAGTCCTCTGCCATGTGACAACTGTGGTTTTAACTGCCATCCAGTTTGTTGAATTAAACAGATGATTATTTTTGTTAGTCAACAGTGCTCAAATATTTATTTGTTACCCATTATGAACAGATCACTCTTCTTCTTTGTATTCAGGAGGAGTACAAAGTTGAATAGAAGAGTCACTGTGTGGAAAATCTTCAAGGAAATGGTACCTTATAATGTCTAGAAATATACTACTCTATTCATTATCTCTGAATTCAAAGGGCTACATCTTGAACATTGTTTTTATTCCTGACATGATGGAAATAAAGTATGTGTTGATTAAAATGCATCTGATTCAGATGAAATTTGTTAAATTATTATCCGAAAAAAGGGACTATTTCCTCTCATAGGAAAACTGATGTATCTACCAATTTCCAATCAGCCAAAGGTTAATTTCATTTTGCACAGGTGAAATAGTTTGATAGAGATGGGTCCTATGAAGCAGCTTCATGTATTTGCAGGCTTACTTGATAAGGTCAACCTCGCTTGGCATGATTCACACTCTCACTGGAAAGTCACTTTTTCCTTTGATACAGTATCAGATGATACAGTCGAGCAACTGCTGGAAAACAAAACAAAACAAAACACAGTAGTAGTTACCATATCCCTGGATTGGTTAAATACAGATCCTCTAAAGATAGCTTCGTTTCTTCCTTTGACAGGGAAATATTGGTGAGTATTGGTGTAGGTATTGACATGTCAGCAAAACCTTTAGAGTATTTTTAATGTCTTTCTGAGGAGCTTCCTAGGCATCTTGGTAGATTAACAACTGATAAAAATATTGAATTGAAAAGTGGCTAGTAAACTAGAGGAAGACTTAAAGCAGTAATCTTCAAAAAGTAACCAGTGGTAGAGACTCAAACAGTGAGATGGAGGATATTTTGATTAGGAAAGACAGTGGGAAAGGCTAGCTGTCTTCAAGTATATGAAGAATTAGTACGTAAAAGAAAGACTTACTCTGTATCAGTCCAAAAGTATATATAAGACAACAAAGAAATATTCAGGTAAAATATAAGACAGAAGCTTCTGAATAGCCAGAGTTTACCAACCATTTCTGCATGGGACCACAGCGAATTGGCTGTCTCAAAGACTAGTGATTGTCCCTTGAACTAGAACATGTGACTGACCATTGTGGCAGTGATACTGTAACAAGAGATTCAAATGTGAGGTTGACTTTCAAAGTTTCCTCCAGCTCCGAAGTTTTTACTTTTGTAATTTTGTAGAAATGCATCTGTGGGGCATAGGTTGTTCCCACCATCCCCAAGGCAAATAGCTGTCCCTTGAATGCCACTTGCTAGTTTTTCTTACACATGAGCCTAGTTTAAAAAATGTAAGAGGACTTGGGGCTATGAAATGATCAGAATGGAAATGATATTCAGCTCTATGTTCCTTTCCATCAGTTCCTGACAGAAAAATAAAATGTTCCTTCTTCTGTAGTACCTGGCTGAGTTAGGGGCTTAGGGAAAGGGAACTTGACTAGGATTTAGCAAAGACCAGGCTTATTCTCTGTTGCTATAAGAAATAATATGGATGCTAGCCACATCCTGTTTCACTGGGAAAGACTGGCTTCACCTTTGGTGATATAACGTTGGATTCTCCTAGATTTGCGTTTGTTCCTGAAAACAGTAAAAACTTCTAGGTGTTGGTGGAGCATGGGACTTTTGTCATTTTGTTACTGTGAAACCCTCATTCCTGGACATCCTTTTTGCATTTCTATCACGTACTTGTTTGACCATGACTGCAGACTTCTTGAGATGAAAGGCCATTTGATTGTCAATGAGTGAAATGGATCCTGGACAAGTTTTGTCCAGAGGTTTCACTGGCAGTTATATTTTCTGAAGTTGCCACCAGTAAAATCAATTCTACCCTATAAAGACCATTCTCATGTGGGTCCATTCTATGGAGGTTAACTCTGATATGACTCTCTATCAAGCATCAAATAAACTAGTAGTTCACTTAAAAATATGTATGAAGTATGTTCCTTTTGAAGGTAGAACTAGACAGGTCTTTGGAACATCCCTGACCTGTTTAGATTCCCTCAGCAGTAAATATTACTTAACAATGAAAAGCAAATCTCAGCTCAAGCTTTGTGAAAGAGCAATTAGACTTGGAATTTGTCTTGTTTTTCAACTTTCATGTGATTTGACTTAATAACCACAAAAATAATACATGATTTTTAAAATCTGGTGATTTTGATCACATAATCTTTATTTATTTTTATTATTATTATTTTTTATTTTTTTACTTTGCACTTCTATATTGGTTTTGCCATACATTGACATGAATCCACCACAGGTGTACATGAGTTCTCAACCCTGAACCCCCCTCCCACCACTCTCCCCATATCGTCTCTCTGGGTCATCCCAGTGCACCAGCTCCAAGCATCCTGTTTCCTGTATTGAACCTAGACCAGCGATTCGTTTCTTACATGATAGTATACATGTTTTCAATGCCATTCTCCCAAATTATCCCACCCTCTCCCTCTACCACAGAGTCCGAAAGTCTGTTCTTTACATCTGTGTCTCTTTTGCTGTCTCGCATACAGGGTTATCTTTACCATCTTTCTAAATTCCATATATATGTGTTAGTATACTGTATTGGTGTTTTTCTTTCTGACTTACTTCACTCTGTATAATAGGCTCCAGTTTCATCCACCTCACTAGAACTTATTCAAATACATTCTTTTTAATGGCTGAGTAATACTCCATTGGGGATATGTACTATAGCTTTCTTATCCATTCGTCTGCTGATGGACATCTAGGTTGCTTCCATGTCCTGGCTATTTATTATAAACAGGGCTGTGATGAACATTGAGGGGAACACGTGTCTCTTTCAATTCTGGTTTCCTTGGTGTGTATGCCCAGCAGTGGGATTGCTGGGTCATAAGGCAGTTCTATTTGCAGTTTTTTTAAGGAATCTCCACATAATTTTTTAAATGTTTTTGTTTCTTTTGGTGCAGACCATTTTAAAAGTCTTTATTGAGTTTGCTACTGTGTTGCTTCTGTTTCACGATTTGTTTTTTTGGCCATGAGGCTTGTGGGATCCCAGCTCCTCTACCAGGGGTCGAACTCATCCCCCATGCATTGAAAGGTGAGGTCCCAACTGCTGGACTGCCAGGGAAGTCCCCTGATCACATACTTTTTTTAATTATGAAATTCAGTAGATAATTTCATTATTATCTGTATTGTGTACAGAAGTCATCAATACACAATTTATAATAGGAATGAAAAGAAGTTTTATCTGAAAGACTAGGAGAAGCCTCTCAGATAGCTCTGAGGAACCTTGGTCCAGAAAAGTATGGTTTCAATATAATTTCATATGTTGTCAGAATAGAGAAATATCAAACAAGTCAGGGACATATTCTTTCCAGGTTTCAAACTAAGATGTTGTACTTGCAAGCTAGGAAGACGTTTATATGCCTGCCTATCTTGGGAAGAGGGTCAATTGCCATATCATATATGAAGACAAAACTAGGGGGAGCACAAAGTGATACCTCCCTGAGTGTGCTGCTCACTGATGATCTCATTAATTGGAATTTTTGTCAACATAGTATACACAATGGGTCACTTCTCTGGTAGTCTTTCCAAAAGTCGTTGTCATGGTATTTATCATATGGGAGCTGCTGGCATAAGTTACTTGTGTTTTTCTCTTTAAGACATTTTTTCAATTTCATAAGGGACGGAGCAAGGGAGTTCTAGGGTAAGTTGTGCTGGATCTCTAAGGACTGAAGAGAATATCAGGCAAAAGATGGCCATATTAATATGCTGAAGAGTTTGAACCTGAAAGTTAGACCAGAGGGAGGTAGGTCTGAGTGGGTGCTAATGCTAGGAACATCTAAAAAGTCAGTATTGGGTAGAATGAGGGCCTATCTTAGGAGTCATGCTTTGTAATATCTTTAAAAGGATTCTCTTTCCATCTTGAATATTGGGGGAAAAGTATAGCTAGAAGTAAAAGAGTAACTTTCAGTTTTGATAGGGAGGCAAACATTTGTTAAACTAGTTCAATTGAACTAGTAGGATGGGTCCCGCAGGCATGGTCAGCTGTCTACCGCTGTTGTTGTCTTCTTCTAGTCCTGGGTTGATGGTTGTTTTAAAGTGAGTTTGAGGTTTGTGGTTCTCTGTATAGACCAGTCTGGTGCAGAGGCTCTTTTTAAGTTAGAAATAAAAATTTAAGAGTCAGTTTCTTTCAGTTTCACAGTGCATGAACTGCTTAAGAATACCTGATACGGGTCCATCCATCTATGTTGAAGAGAGAGTCCTTTAAGTGTGATGTCTTTCTCAGTATTCATAATCTGGGTGCAAGTTATGGGACATCTGACCTTCATCCAAGATAGATTCTGTGATCAGCTTCAGAAACAAACTTAGAATACCCTTTTGATATTTAAATTAAAATTGACAATAATATAGCATAGTAACAGAGAGACATCTTGAGGGTAGATAGTAAATACAAGACATCACTATATATAAAACCTCAAATATCAATAAACGCTATCTTACTGAAACATATTTTTTCTCTCTAAAATATCCTCACTTTCACCATTGTCAAGTTAAGACTCATTTGTTTGTGAAATATGTCTGGTCTCAATAAACGTGTCCTGATTATTTACATATGTGTGATTGCTCATAAAGGCTCTTTTAAATTTGGCATTATTGGGACTTTTCATAAAGAATCTCAAATTAAATTTTTAAAAAGTCTCTCAAGGCCTAGAAGGTCATGCCAAGGATTTGCCATTATATTCTGCCTGCAATAGCTGCAGGTTGAGGTGGATTTTCACTTCTAGAGGTCTAAACTATCTTGAGGTTCTTGCCCTGTCAGAAATTGTCCCTCCTTATTCATATGGAAAGGTTACTGGGATCTCTAATTTCCAAATTCTGGAATTTTCAGGTAGAGAGAAAAGATAAATGCTTCGATTTTGCTTACCAAAGTATAATTTATCAAATTACTATGTCATAATTAGTTTAACAGGTAGGGTTCCCTTATATCCAGAAAATGAAGATTAAAAGCCAGAAATACTTCAGATGAACATCATAAAAATTACACTCATATTTATCAGTTTATTCAATCCTATATACTTTGTTTTGCTTGGGTCTAGTTTTTCTATTAGTTCCCTTGACCTTGCTTGATGATGATTGATGGTGATAGTGACACTGCTAATTTCAGGCAATTTGTAAGGTTTTTGTTAAAGTGTATATGATTTGCCTAGGAGAATGAATGCCTTGATCACTGGAGACTGTGGAAATTATACCCCAAGTGGAAATGCATTTTCTAACAGATTTTTTTTTCATCATTGAGAGAGCATAAGCCTTATAGCAAGAGAAAGCTTCAAACCATAAAACCAAAAAAAAAAAAAAAGGGGGGGGGCTTGGTAAGGAGTCAGGAAGAGATAAGTGCCCATCTTGGATTTCTCATAGTTCTGACTGTTGAATTTATAAGCTGTTGGTTTTGTTATTGTTCAGTCACTAAGTTGTATCTGACTCTTTGCAACCCCATGGACTGCAGCACACCAGGCCCCCCATCCTCCACTGTCTCCTGGAGTTTGCTCAAATTCATATTCACTGAGTCAGTGATTCTATTGAACCACCTTATCCTCTGCCACCCCTTTCTCCTTTTGCCTTCCATCTTTCCCAGCATAAGAGACTTTTCTAATGAGTTAGCTCTTCACATCAGATGGCCAAAGTTTTGGAGCTTCAGCTTCAGCATCAGTCCTTCCAAAGAATATTCAGGACGGATTTCCTTTCAGATTGATTGGTTTGATCTCCTTGCTGTCCAAGGGACTCTCAAGGATCTTTTTCAGCACCACAATTCAAAAGCTTCAATTTAAAAAAAATTTTTTTTGAATTGTGGCATCAATAGAAAATGAAAGCTGTCTACTCATCTTAATTTCTCTGATTTAGGAGTCTACAAGGACATCAAGATGGTAAAAGTCTGAAAGTGAGGGGTTGATTTTTGCAGTAGTAGAATGGACTTTATCTGCATTTGCCATAATCCTCAGAGATTCTGTTAACTGTCTTTGCATGAAAGTCAGCTAGGGTATTTTCGTACTGCTTGAGTTCAGTGTAGTGCTTTTAATGTGTGCCTCAATTTTGATAACAGATAATATTTTATATCAGGATATATAAGATTTCCAGGAATTTTACCTATTTTCTGGAACATTTATATTATATATTTATGTAGAAATAATAATGTAAAGATGGCTTAATGTTACCTTTTATTTGATAATGCTTCCCAGATAATTTAACATACCAAATAAGCCTGATTAGTTTAATATCTCTCTTGAGATGCTTCAGGACAAAATCATTCTCTTTCCCCTTGCTGCTGCTGCTGCTAAGTCGCTTCAGTCGTGTCTGACTTTGTGCGACCCCATAGACGGCAGCCCACCAGGCTCCCCCGTCCCTGGGATTCCCCAGGCAAGAACACTGGAGTGGGTTGCCATTTCCCTTTTCCCTTAACAAAATACATTTCCGTTATTCATACATTCTTTAATTGAAAATCCCTATTTATTTTACTTGTACACCAAAATGCTTTCCTTAATATTTCTAGTAACTTTAATTATATGTATACATATCTATATATGTAATAATAATTTTTAACTTGTAAAAAGCCTTGAAATTATATATATGTATACATATGTGTGTGTATATATGTATGTTATAATAATTTTTAACCCATAAAAAAGACTGATCTCTAGCAAAAACCAAGAAGCAGACAGTTGTGAAGTGTCTATCATACCAGCATTTCCTGATTGGCAAATTTATGAACATATCCTATAACCTCTAGAAACATACCTTTTCTCAGCATAATTTTTCCTTAAATGTGGTACAGGATGTGTACCCATTAAACCCATGTGTTTTTAGTTTTTCCTAATAAGACAAAGTAGATAAGCTTAGACTTACTTAGCAATGAATGTTTCAACATTTTATCTTTGTTGAAAGTTATTTGGATATTTAATGAATTCCAAAGTTTCGAACTACCAGTAGTCAAGACAAAATGTTTTTAAGTAGACCTACAATAAAGCATCAGACATGAATTTGAGCAAACTCCAGGAGATAGTGGAGGACAGAGGAGCCTGGCATGCTACAGTTCATGATTTGCAAAGGGTTGAACACAACTTAGTGACTGACAACAACAATCATCAAACATAATCATTCTTAAAAAGTCCACTAAAAACTTTTATTCCTTTTAACTCTGTTTCATTACTTATGAAAATATTGTCATGCCAAGTTAATTTTCTTGTTGACAAATTTTGTAACAGAGATCAAATGACATCCACTTGTAGTTAACCTAGATAAAAGTATTATGCTTAGTGCTGATGATTCTAAAGACATGTCTGTATTTCTAATATATTCTCAGAGTCAGAATTTTGAAAAATATGATTTTATTAAGTGAAATTTCTTTAATTGCATATGCAAAAAAAAATCAGTTTGGGAATATCAAGAGAGATCAATCCTGGCCATTTTAGGGTTAGATAAGTAAGTGCAGCATTGACTCTGTACCAATTATATATGAAGCCAGCTGAAGCTCGAGTGAGTTGCTGCCTGTCCAGGAACTGGTAGAGTTTAGAAGCAAAAGTTCTCACTCACTTTTAGTTTTGCTTTATTATAAAATTTTGCCAATTTTAATCCACTTAAAAAAAAAAAAAGAGGTCAGCCAACCTAGTTCAGTCCAAAATTCCTTCTAGGCCTTCCTGCCTAGAAATTCTTCCTAGATCCTTTGCCTGGAAATTCCTTTTAGGTCCTCAGCCTAGGAACTCCCCCCAGGTCCCTTACGCTTAGGAAATGTACCAGTGTGCCTCACACACCCCACCCCACCCCACCTTTAAGACTCCAAGTCTTAAGATAGCAGCTCAAATAAAATTCATGGACCATCATGTAATACAAAGAGATCCAGATATCAGAAAAATCTCACCTAAGCCCCTGAAGGCTGTCATGAAGCTGGGCGGTGAGGGTGGGGTCTCAAGTGACCCATACTTCCTACCAAGCACCAGTCCACAGAAGATTCCAGGTGACCTCAGCTGGGTTTTTCTATATCCTTTTTGCTATGCTAAGCAATGCCAATGGAAATAATAAACAGTCTTTAACAGGGATACAGCCATGTTACATTTGAGCCAAGAACCTACTTGCCAATGCAGGAGATGCAAGAGACCTTGGGTTCGATGCCTAGGCTGGGAAGACCCCCTGGAGAAGGAAATGGCAACCTGCTCCAATATTTTTGCCTAGAAAATTCCATGGACAGAGGAACCTGGAAGGCTGTGGGGTCTCAAAGAGTTGGACACAGCTGAGCCTGGACACAGACACTCAGAAGACTATGGCCCAGGAGACAGCCTTTCAGATAACTCTCAGGAACTTCTACAAAGAAGCATGGTTTTCAGCAGTTGTATGTCTTCTGAGAACAGAGTGCATTAGACAAGTCAGGGGCATATTCCTTCAAGGTTAAAAAAAGAAACAAGATCAGCATGTACACAGCAAGTCCCTGGGAAGGGAGTTTTATCATTGAAGAAGTACTAGCATTGGCATCCTAGTCAGGGAGGCATTGAATCTTTACTTTTAACATGGATATTCTCTATTTCTAGTCAGCACACCCTTTTCTTTCATAATTAAAGCAGATGTACAGTGTATGCTTGATAGGTGACAAATGGTCTATTTTAGTTATATCAAATTCATGTATAAATCAGAATGACTTCCCCATACAGCAATATGTGAAAATTTCTCTCATTAACAGTGTGCATAGGTTTAGTCATAGTTAGATCTTTAACCAAGTCTCCAAAAAGTGATAATTTTATGTAATTTAAATTTACTTTGTCTCCTTATTAATTTTATTTGCATCTTAAATATATTGGCTACCTTTTAAAATATAAAATTTAATTATGACAAATGTATGTATGTTTTTTTTTAAATTGGTATGTACCAGTGCTCCTCAAAGTGTGATCTGAGGGCCAATACTAGTCTGTAAACTATTTATTACTGGTTCATTCTTCCCTGATAACTCAATTGGTTAAAGAACCAGCCTGCAATGCAGGAGACCCCAGTTCCGTTCCTGGGTTGGGAAGATCCCCTTGAGAAGGGAAAGGCTGCCTACTTCAATATTCTTGGGCTTCCCTGTGGCTCAGCTGGTAAAGAATCTGCCTGCAATGTGGGAGACCTGGGTTCAATCCCTGGGTTGGGAAGATCCTCTGGAGAAGGGAAAGGCTACCCACTCCAGTATTCTGGCTTGGGGAATTCCATGGTCTGTATAGTCCGTGGGGTTGCAAAGAGTTGGGCATAACTGAACAACTTTCACTTCACTTTACTGGTTCATAATAAGACCAATGCAAAGCTTGGTAACATTTAGAAGCTTTTGTAGGATTTTTTCATCACCACACCAATTTCATTTAATTTTTTAAAGTTTTTTTTTAAATGTGGATCATTTTTTAAATCTTTATTGAATTTGTTACAGTATGATTTCTGTTTTATATTTCTGTGTTTTGGCCACAAGGCATGTGGAAATCTTAGCTCTCTGACCAGTAATTGAACTCATACCCCCTGCATTAGAAGGAGAAATCTTTATCACTGGACTGCCAGGGAAGTCTTTCTTGACTTTTTAAAAACCTGATATATCTACAATGGATTAGAATTAAAAAACATTTTTTTAAGTTCTCAGAGTTTGAGAAATACTAATTATTTCTTTCAGATGACAATACTGAAAGAGGAGAGGGAGACAGGCCTCTATGAAAGGGTAAACAGGTGTTCCCAAAGGCAACATCGATAAGCAAGACCAGCTTAATGCTTTATAAGGGTTTTAAACCATATGTGATGTGAGGATCTTGTATAGATCATCTGTCTCCAGAGTCCCTTTCTTTTTACCCTATCGGATGTCACCCAGACCCATCAGTGCTAGTTTTTCGGATTAGAACAGCCATCTCTGGAAGGCACTGTGTAATATGCGTGCTGTCTAGAATTACCCGTTTAGCCTCCCTCACTCATCTGATTCTTTCCTGAGGTTGGCTTACAGAGCTCAGGCCCCTGAGTTGCGTTTGGATCCAGAGGTCCCTGGGATGATGAGCCCCATCTGTTTATGGTCAAGAAGGAGTAAGTCTTATCATTGCACACCCAGATAGCAAAGTGAGGGGACGTAGACTTCTGAACTGCCTTCTTTCTCCACTATCTACCTTCAAAAATCCCACTTGCTCTGGAAAGGTACTGCCTTATTAGAGGTTTTATTTTTCTTTAAAAAAAATATTGAAATACAGTTGATTTATAATGTTGTGATGGTTTCAGGTGTACATAAAATGATTCAGATGTGTGTGTGTGTGTGTGTGTGTGTGTGTGTATATATATACACACACCCCAGGTGATGCTAGTGGTAAAGAACTGGGGTTGGATACAGGTTGGATCCCTAGGTCAGGAAGATCCCTTGGAGCAGGGCACAGCAACCCACTCCAGTATTCTTGCTTGCCTGGAGAATCCCATGAACAGGAGCCTGGTGGGCTACAGTCCATAGGGTCACAAAGAGACACTTCTGAAGCAACTTGGCATGTATTACACAGACACATGGTTGATTTATAGTGTTGTGATAGTTTCAGTTGTACAATAAAATGATTCAGTTTATATATATATAAACACACATACACATACATATGTAGTCTTTTTTTTTTTGCATTCTCTTCCATTGTAGATTATTGCAAGTTATCGCATAGAGTTCCCTGTGCTATATAGTAGGTCATTTTTGTTTATCTGTCGTATATATAGTAGTGTATATATTTTAATCCCAAATTCCCAATTTATTTCTCCTCCCCCTCCCCTTTGGTAATGTATAGGTTTGCTTTCTATGTCTGTGAGTCTGTTTCTGTTTTGTAAATGCATTCACTTGTATCATTTTTTTTAAGATTCTACATATAAATGATATTGTATATTTGTCTCAGTCTGACTTACTTCATTTAGTGAGATAATCTCTAGGTCCATCTATGTTGCTGCAAATGGCATTATTTCATTCCTTTTTATGGCTGGATAATATTCCATTGCACATATGTACCACATCTTCATCTCCATTCATTCTTCGATGGACATTTAGATTGCTTCTGTGTCTTGGCTGTTGCAAACAGTGCTACAGTGAACACTGGGGTGCATACATCTTTTCAAATTATACTTTCTCCTGGATATATGCCTAGAGTGTGACTGCTGGATCATGTGGTAGTTCTACATTTAGTTTTTAAAGAAACCTCCATACTGTTCTCCATAGTGGCTATGCCAATTTACAAATTATCTGCCTGCAGTGTGGGAGACCTAGGTTTGATCCCCACGTTGGAGAAGGGAAAGGCTACCCACTCCAGTATTCTGGCCTGGAGAACTCCATGGACTGTATAATCCACAGGGTAGCAAAGAGTCAGACATGATTGAGCACTTTCACTCACTCATAGTTTTGCAGTGAAGGAAAAGGAACATAACTGAAGAAGAGAGAAAATAAAAACAGATGAAAGGAAAGGGAACAGAGGAAAAATAAAAATGTATACAATGGAAAAGAAAACAAATGATATTTGAATTCAGAATGTCCACACCATAGCTTAAAACCTTAAAGATACTGCCTCTAACCATGGTCACCTCTCAGCCACTGTGTTGAAGTCTACGTGTGTGAGATTCTTTCTTTCCTTTTTCATGTTTTATTCATTCTAGAGCAATTGAGTCGAACCTTTAATTCCGATATTTGTTTCAAAAATAGCATTCCAACTTGAATTATTGGTATAAATGGGCCACTTATTGAAGTACACTCTATCTATGGACATCATGAAACCCTCAAATTAAAATATTAATGAAAATCATTCTCAATATTGAGTAAAGAAAGTGCGTTACCTGCATTTCATGTTAATTGCTGATTTGAGAATACTCAAGTCCATGCCCATTTTTATTTGATAGTTGAAATGCTAAGTTGTCAAAATTTTCATAGATATATATTTTCATTATATACAAAATTTTTGTTAGTGTTATAAACTTGGTAAGTCACTGTATCTTTGGCTTATTGTTTTTACCATCTTGCTTCATATTTATTTTGTGGACCTTGATTGTGTCCACTCTAATAGTGTGCACTGGTCCCTATGATCTCTGAAGAGTGTATATTTCACGGGTCATTGATTTGTTATTTTTATGTAAATATGTCATTTCAGGTTAGTTCTCTGCTGCCAAAGAGATTTTCATGCATATGTTTGATTACTTCTAATTGGAGATTCTTTCTTATGGATATCTTTACTATAAATATTATTATATTTATTATGTAATTAGCTATCTTTTTCTTCCTCAACACTTTTGGTTTCCATGTTAGCATCATGGCCAACATCACCATCACCACATTAGTATTTATAAAACAACCTCTGTGTAAAAATCCATAGGCAAGATAGAAAAAAAGGAGTGGGGTATGTGCTGAGAATGTT
>SJYC01114784.1:0-23491 GCA_006408675.1 Madoqua kirkii | reverse complement strand
CATCTAGTCAAAGCTATGGTTTTTCCAGTGGTCATGTATGGATGTGAGAGTTGGACTATGAAGAAAGCTGAGTGCTAAAGAATTGATGCTTTTGAACTGTAGTGTTGGAGAAAACTCTTGCATGTCCCTTGGGCTGCAAGGAGATCCAATCAGTCCATCCTAAAGGAGACCAGTCCTGAATATTCACTGAAAGGACTGATACTGAAACTGAAGCTCTGATACTTTGGGCACATGACATGAAGAACTGACTCATTGGGAAAGACCCTGATGCTGGGAAAGTTTGAAGGCTGGAGGAAAAGGGGATGACAGAGGATGAGATGGTTGGATGGCATCACTGCCTCCATGGACATGAGTTAGAGTAAGCTCTGGGAGTTGGTGATGCACAGGGAAGCCAAGCCTGGTGTGATGCAGTCCATTGGGTAGCAAAGAGTCAGACCCGACTGAGCGACTGAACTGACTAACTGATCTTTTTGAGAAAAAGCCTCTTACAGGTACAGCTTAAATGGGCATTGGTGAATGTATTCACTTATTTTTAGATGAGTTTATCAGGGAAGTCTTAAGACTGATATTTGAACAGAGACCTAGCAAATTCAAAAGAACAAGCCAATTTAAAATTTAAAGGAAGAAGGTCCAAGGCAGAAAGGGTAAGTGTAGAAGCCCCCAGATTTTAGCATGCTTGGTATAGTCTAGGAATGCCTGATCCTGGTATGGCTGGAGCCCATTGAGTCAGGCTGAGTGTGGCAGAGACAGGGCAGCTGGGTAGGGAGCAATGGGGAGAGAGGGACAGAGTCCCCAGGAGCAGATTCCTCCTGACAGCCTTTCATCCTCTCATCCTTTGGATGAGAATCTACCAGCCAGGTGGAAGTTGAGTGTGGCAGAGACAGGGCAGCTGGGTAGGGAGCAATGGGGAGACAGGGACAGAGTCCCCAGGAGCAGATTCCTCCTGACAGCTTTTCATCCTCTCATCCTTTGGATGAGAATCTACCAGCCAGGTGGAAGTTATCAAACCCAGTGAAAGTGAGCTGTAGCAGGGGTCACCCTGGGGTGGCTACTTGAAGGGGGAGGAGACAGAGGGATGTTGTGAGTAGGGGGTAGGGACAACACAGACCCCTTAATCACAGGTACAGAGCATCTGTCTAGCTTTCTGTTTATACATTTGGCTTCACACTCACCAGGGAGTTTTATCTGAAGGATTAGACCAATGCATTCTGAATTTGGTGGTTATTCCATGGGGAAAGAAACTTTCTCTCCTCTCTTAGTTTTCCTAACTAGGACATGCTAATTAAACAGATAAAAGACGGGTTAACAGGAAAAAAGAGTTTGTTTCATATGCACAAGAGTAGCTGGTGCCTTAAATGGTTAAAAGTTTATATACCTAACTTAGTAGGGAGGGTGAGAGAAGGCTTTTATGGGAAAAGCCCAGTAGATTTCTTGAGGGAAGCCCCGTGGGTGTTTAGAACAGGTGAGAGATAAAAAGATTTGGGTAATGCTTGTCTACATGGAGATGCACAGTATTTCTGTCTTCTTAAGGGTCATTAAATGGATTTATGTTATCCTCATTGCCTAGAAATTGCTGCTTTTGGTCAGATAAGGAAAGCTGGGGAAAGGTTTTTGTCTGCATCTGCTGAGTTTCAGATGTCTTCAGCTTGAAGTCACCTTTATATCCAGAGAGGATCCCTACGTTTTCTAATGTCTATCTCGTGGCATCTTGCACCTGTTGTTCAAAAAAGAGAAGTGCACATATGATTGACAGATAAAACCCGTGCTCTCTGATTAGAGAGCTGAGCAGAGAACACTTGCATTGCTATGTCCTCCCAGGACTGCTGAAGAAGGAAATGGCAACCCACTCCAGTATTCTGGCCTGGAGAATTCCAAAGACAGAGGAGCCTGGTGGGCAGCAGTCCATGGGATCACATCGGGTCAGACACGACTGAGTGACTAACATTTCCCAGGACTGTAATCTGAGCTCCCAGGACTCACTCTTGAAGCAGAGAAGCAGATGGCCTGCCCCCTAGCCTGCAGGGGAGCCTTTATCTCATAGACCCCACCTCAGCTCGGTGTCTACAGCCCCTCTCACAGCACCAGCCAGCCTCCTGGGCACTGGTTCCCCCACAGGACCACCAGCAAGGCCCAGGGCTACAGATGACTTCCTCTTCCTCTCTCCCCACAGCCCGATCACCCTACCTGCTACTCCCCGCCCCCTGCCTGAATCCTGGCCTTTTTGTTTTCGTTTCTTTTTGGCTGCTCTAGGTCTTTGTTGCTGCTCTGGACTTTCTCCTGTCGAGGTAAGGGTGCGGGGCTGCCCTCCAGTTGCAGGGCTCAGGGTTCTGATTGTGGTGGCCTCGCTTGTTGTGGAGCGGCTCATCTAATATGGCTGGTGTCCTTTGAAGAAGAGGCACTTAGGACCCAGACACAAAAAGGAAAGATGAGGAAAAGATAGGGTCCATCTGCAAGTCAGGTAGAGAGGCCTCAGAAGAAAGCAACCCTGGGACTGGCAGCCTCCCAAACTGTGAGATTGGACAGCAAGGAGATCCAATCAGCCCATCCTAAAGGAGATCAGTCCTGGGTGTTCATTGGAAGGACTGATGCTGACGCTCCAATACTTTGGCCACCTGAAGCGAAGAGCTGACTCATTGGCAAAGATCCTGATGCTGGTATTGCAAGAAAGGGAACTCCTTCCAGGGCCTGAAAGTGGGCTTTTGTCTAACACTCAGAAATGGATTGTCTGAGGAGACACATGTGTTGCCAAGCAAGAGGCTGTATTAGTAAGGGCTCCTGGGCAGAGAGCATTAGGGTAAGGGAACCCAGGAGAACTGCTCTGCCACGTGGCTGACTCTTGGATTTTCTGGTGATGGGATTAGTTTCTGGATGTCTTAGCCAATCATTGTGACTCAGAGTCCTTCGTGGTCGTGCACATCTTGTTCAGCCAGGATGGATGCTAGCAAGGATTCTGGAAGGTGGCTGGACGCGTGGTGTCTCCTTTTGATCTTTCCTGAACTCTTCCGGTTGGTGGTGGCTTATTAGTTCAGAGTTCCTTACCAGGACCTCCCATCATAAAACAACTCATGCACATGGTTTCTGTGGTGTCTGGCCAAGGTGGGCAGTTTCTGTCAGTGTGCTTTCCCTAATACTGGGAAAGATAGAAGGCAGGAGAAAGAGACAACAGAGGATGAGATGGTTGGGTGTCATCACTGACTCAACAGACATGAGTTTGAGCAAGTCCAGGAGACAGTGAAGGGCAGGGAAGCCTGGCGTGCATGACTTAGCAACTGAATAACAGCAACAGTGAGATGATAAATTTACACCGTTCAAGTTGCCTAGTCTGCAGTACTTTGTCGTGGCAGCTCTAGCAAACTAATGCAGGCCCCTACCTACCCTCCAGCTCCACCGTCTCTAAAAAACTCTCTTTTGTCAGTTTCTAGAACTTGTCTTGTACCATGTACCCCACCCTGTACCATGTGCAAAAGCTGTACCAAGCCATCCCCAACCTTCTCTCTCCTGCTCATCCCCACCACTGAAGCGCAATGCTAACTTTCCCAGCATCCCTTGCAGTGATGGCCACATGAGTGCTCACGCATGCTTAGTTGCTCAGTCGTGTCTGACTCTGTGACTCCGTGGACTGTAGCCCGCCAGCTCCTCTGTTCATGGGATTTCCCAGGTAAGAACACTGGAGTGGGTTATCATTTCCTCCTCTAGGGTGGGTTTTCCTGACCCAGGCCACATCTCCTGCATTGGCAGGCAGATTCTTTACCACTGAGCCACCTGGGAAGCCCAGTCATATGCCCAGCTCTGGCCAATGAGCTGTGAGGGGAAGGATGTGAGCGGGCCTGTTGCAACGATGTCCTGGGTTTTCTGGAGAAGTGACAGCCTTCTGTTTGGTCCTCTCTGCCTCCTGACTTTGAAAACCATCCTGATGTTTAGAGCTAGACTGACAAGAGACCCAGCTGGAGCACAAGAAGTAACATACAGAAGATGGTGGAACAGAGAGCAGAAAAGCCTGAAAGACTGCAGCAGCTGGCCCAGTGCCAGCAGACACCAGCTCCATATTTCCTGTTGTGGGAAAAAATAAAATGGTTTAAGCCACTGGCAGTCAGATATTCCATTTCTAACCAATGTAAGACATGAGGCTTTGCACATGCTGTTCTCTGTTTCTGGAATGTCAGTCCCTCCTCTCCCCAGCCTCAGCTCAAGTATCACTTTCTTGGGGAAATGTTCTGTAAGCTCCTGACCAAGTCCAGCCCCTTGATCCACTCCCACCCTCCAGTTCCCCGTCCTTCATTACACCCGCTATGATGGCAACAGTACGTGTGTTTGTGTGCAATTATTTGAATGTCGGTCTTACCCCCAAAATCTCTTGAGAGTGTGACTGTATTTATATTTGTTTACTGTTGTACCTCCAGTATCTATCACTCAGTATGTGTAGAATGAATGAATGAATGAGAGTCAATAGGTGCAAACCCAGGGCGTGCATTCATTCAAACTAGAGTGGTGTGCGGCACATCACTGCCATTCATGAATGTGTGTCTAATGAGTGAATGAATGAATGAATGAGAGAAACAAAGGCCAAAAAAACCAGCACCTGTTTTCAAGGAGTTTAGAACTGACCCCAAAGCAGGACGTTTTACTGGGAATGTGCAGCCCTAGAGGCACCTGCAAGGTGCTTCAGGAATCAGAGGGGCAGCCTTGATGCCAGGCTGCTGAGAGCAGGGTTAGCAGTGGTGGGTGCTGCCTGGGCTGTTTTGAGTGAGCTGAGTCCGATGGCAAACACACAGGCACGGAGCTCAGGGATGAGCTGGTAGAGGAGGAAGCTGCGGGGAGCTCCACATTCACTTTTGGAGGCTGCAGCCAGCTTGCGGGGAGGTGGGGAGGACTCGGAAGGGTTGGACATGGTCCTGCAGGCAGTGGGGAGCCCTGCACCCCAGAGCCTGGCGCTGGTGGACAGATCACAATCTAGCAGTGGGAGAAACGGACCTCTGAGAGCTGCAACTGTTAACATTCACAGTGGGTACCTACCCTTTTAATTGAATGGTTCCAAGTCCCAGGCAAGTTTTCTCCATACAAGCTGTCCCAGAAAACAGATTAACCCTGTTAACCGAGGGAAACAGGGCCTGACCATTCAGCAGGGACTCTGAACTTGCCCTGCAGTTTCTCTTCCCCAGGCCAGACCAGAAGGCCGGGTCTCTTTAAAATCCACGGGACCCATGCTGACTCCAGTTGTCCATGCATTCACCCTCAGGGGTTATCTCCTACCTTAAAAAAAAAAAAATCCCCACTATATATAAAGTAGATAACTGACAAAGACCTTCTATATAACGCAGGGAACTATACTGAATATTTTGTAATAACCTATAAGGGAAAAGAGTCTGAAGAAAAAAATAGATACATGTATGTACAACTGAGTCACTTTGCTGTACACCTGAAACTAACATAATACTGTGAATCAACTGCTGTTCAATAATATTAATATCTATCTCTCCTACTTGAAAAATATCCCAGATATCTTTTGTATGTTTGTTTGTTTGAATATTTATTTTATTTGGCTACGTGGGATCTTATTTGTGGCATGTGGGGTCTTTAGCTGTGGCATGTGAACTCTTAGTTGTGGCATTAGGGATTTAGTTCTCTGACCAGGAATGGAACTCAGGACCTTGCACTGGGAGCTTGGAGTCTTAGCCAGCAGACCACCTGGAACGTTCTCCTTCTCTGCTGTTTATACCCAGGGCTTTTCAGCCTCCATAATTGCTGTGCCTCCAGCCACTGCTCTTCGAGCCCATTCTCTGACCACAGCCTGTATCTCCCCTTCAGAACTCTCAATCCTGGGGTTTCAGGGATAATAATCCTGCGAGCCTGAGACCCCCACCGCCCCCGCCCCACTCCCCACAAAAATGCCATTTGTCATAAAATCTTCTTGCTGCGTGATCAGTTACTGCTGTTTAGTTGTGTCTGACTCTTTGGCAACCCCATGGTCTAAAGCCCACCAGGCTTTTCTGGCCATGGGATTTTCCAGGCAAGAATCCGGAGTGGGTTGCCATTTTCTTCTCTACTGCTTATCAGGGAAGTGAAGTCACTTAGTCGTGTCCGACTCTTTGCAACCCCATGGACTGTAGCCTACCAGGCTCCTCCCTCCATGGGATTCTCCAGGCAAGAGTACTGGAGTGGGTTACCATTTTCTTCTCTACTGCTTATCAGATCCTCCCCTAAATCAATGAAAGGCTGCAGTCTTTAAATAGAAAGCTGTCTGATCCCTTTTGATTATACTCTGGTAGAGGGGATTCTGGTTCCAACACTGCATTTGAATTGCAAAAATGTGTGTGACCCTAGTGTCAGTTGACAGATGAATGGATAAAACAGAATGTGTTTTACAGTCCCTGGCCGTCCAGTGGTTAGGATCCGCACTTTGACCGCTGGAGGCACCAATTCCATTCCTGCTCTGGGAAATAATACGATGGAGCAAATATGGTTCAGCTTTATTTTTTAATTTTTAAAAAATATTCATTTATTTATTTGGTGACATTGGGTCTTAGTTGCAGCACTTGGCCTCTCTAGTTGTGGCTTTCAGGTTCAGTAGCTCCTCAGCATGTGGGATCCTAGTTTCCCGACCAGGGATCGAACCTGCATCCCCTGCATTGCAAGGCAGATTCTTAACCGCTGGACCGCAGGGAGTCCCTGATTCAGCTTTAAAATAGGATGAAATTCTGACAAATCTCCAACATGAATGTACACTGACATTATGCTAAGTGAAATGAACCAGTCACAAAAGGACAAATACCACATGGTTCCATGAATATGAGCTACCTCGACTCCTCAGATTCATATAGACAGAGTGGAGAATGGAGGCTGTAGGGCCGGGGCAAGGGAGGGCAGGGAAACTGGGAGAATGGGTACCAGTTTTCAGTTGAGGATGGTGAGAAGGTTCGGGGGATGAAGGATGGTCATGGCTCCACAGCAGTGTGAATATTTCCACCACCGGGAGCTCTACGCTCAGGAATGGCTAAGATGCTGGTTTTATATTCTGTGCAATTTTAAGTATTTTTAAAATGTTACTTTTGTTTATTACTTTTGGGTGTGCTGAGTCTTCGTTGTCCTGCTGGCTTTTCTCTAGCTGAGGGAAGCAGAGGCTTCTCGTCGCAGTGGCTTGTTGCGGAGCCGGGGCTCTAGGGCACTCGGCCTTCACTAGTTTCGGCAAGTGGGCTCAGTGGTCGCGACTCCTGGACTCTAGAGCCCAGGCTCAGTAGTTGTGGCGCATGGGCTTAGCTACTGTGTGGCATGTGCGATCTTTCTGGCCCAGGGATCGAACCCACGTCTCCTGCATTGGCAGGAGGATTCTTTACCACTGAGCCACCAGGGAAGGCCCTGTTTTGTGTAATTTAATACATTTAGAAATTTAAAACTATGAATGGGATTAGGAGTATTGGAACAGACACATACAGTTGCACGCCTGTTCTGTGCAAAGCCCTGTGTAGGTCAGACCTGCACAGAAGTCCAGTGTGCTCACCTGGAAGACAGACTTCACTGCAGAGAGGATGCAGCCGGTGCACCGCAGGCAGATACGAAACACGGAGGTGCAGGAGCTATAAATAGCTGCTAAGGCTGGCTGAGGCATGCCCTGACTTCCAGATCAGCTCAGCTGTTCACTGCCTGGGAGATGCCTGCACCCGCTGCCTGTTCACTGCCTGGGAGACACTCCTGTTTCCTCCTCCTCACGCCCCCTGCCGTGGTCCCCAGGTCCACCTCCCTCTCGCATCTTCCCATTGGCCCCAGTAGCTGAAAACCCTGGGGTCCTGCCTTGACAGGGCTTCCAGGCCACTTTTCTGGGCTGTGGCTGCCAGTGTTGCAGCAGACAGTCAAGTCTGGGGTCAGAAGGGACCTCTTCACCTACTTTACAGGTGGTGAGACGGAAGGGCAGGAGGTGAGGAGCTGTCCCCCCAGTTCCACAGTTACCTGGAGGCAGAGCTGGGGGAAGATGCTCCTTGCCTCCCTCCTTCCAAACCTCACTGTCCCTTGGGTGCCAGGGCCTCCCCAGGGGACAGGCCAGGATCTGGAACAGTGGCTGAAAGTAATCTCTTTCCTTCCCCAGGTGAGGCTAGGACAACTAGTTTGCCAGTGAGTAGTCCATCTATCCCCCCGACCCCTGCCCCAAACTAGTGCACAAACGTCTATGCTTGCTGAATGCTCAGTCCTGTCTGACTCTTTGCGGCCCCATGGATTGTAGCCCACCAGGCTCCTCTGCCCATGGGATTTTCCCCTCCAAGAATACTGGAGGGGGTTGCCATTTCCTCCTCCAGGGGGCCTTCCTGACTCCCGGGTCGAGTCTGTGTCTCCTGACTCGAGTCTGTGTCTCCTGACTCTCCTGCATTGGCAGGTGGATTCTTTACTGCTAGCGCCACCTGTCCATTTTTAATGGAAGGCAGCTGAGAATGAATAGATGTGGGCGAGTTCTCTGCCCTTCTGCCCCCTCTCCTCCTAAAAGCAGGGCATACATTTCCTTTGTGACCTTTCTAGGAAGAGGGTGCAACTCTCATTCCGGAGATGGAAGGTCAGTGTGGACATGAGTGTGCACAACCAGATCTTATAACAGAACCGCATCTGTCTTCAGTTTCCCGCATGCATTTCCTAGTCATTTCTCTACAGTTTATCGTCCCTTGAAGCCCAAGCCTTGTTCCCTTTGTTACAATGGCATATGAACCCCTGAGTCTCACCATTTCTCTGATTTTCACTTACTTTTTGTAAACTTCCTTGCACATAAATATCAACAAAACATGAGTACCTTTTATCTTGTCAATCTGCCTTTTGCAAGTTTAATTCACAGGCCATAAGAGTGTAGAGAAAGTTTTTCCTCCAACAAAACACACACCCAGACACCCATATCAAGAAGTAGAATATTATCAGGTTTGAAAAGTCTAGTCCTGTGTGCCTTGGGTTCTTCCTTTTCTTTCAGGTGCACTTGACTTAGCTGCTCTGAGGCATACGGGATCTTCCCGGACCAGGAATCGAACCCATGTCTCCTGCATTGGCAGGCGGATTCTTTACCACTGAACCACCAGGGAAGCCTGTTATTTTCTAAATTAATTTATATTGGATTGTATTAATAGTTAGTCTACAATGTTGTGTTAAATTCAGATGTACAGCAAAGTGAATCAGTTATACATAGACATCTATTCCTTCTTTTAAACATTCTTTTCCCATATAGGCCATTACAGAGTATTGAGTAGACTTCCTATTTTTTTGAAGCTATCTTTAAAAAAATATTTATTTAGTGCTGGATCTCTCTCTCTTTTTAAAATAATGTTTATTTATTTGGCTGTGCTGGGTGTTAGTTGCTCTGTGGACTCTTCTTCTTGCAGAAAGTAGGGCCGCTCTCTAATTGCAGCGCATCGGCTCCTCCTTGCCGTGGCGTCTCTTGTTTTGGAGTGCAGGTTCTAGAGTGTCTGGGCATCAGCACTTCTGGTGCACAGTCTTAGCTACCACATGGATGTGGGATCTTCCAGGACTGGGGATCGAACCTACGTCTCCTGCACTGGCAAGTGGATTCTTTACCACTGAGCCACCAAGGAAGCCCGGCTGTGCTGGATCTTAGCCAGCATGCAGGATCTATTTCTCTTACCAGGGATTGAACTGGACATCCCCTACATTGGGAGCGTTGAGTCGTAGCCACTGGACCACCAGGGAAGCTCCTAGCTACCTATTTTGCATTTAGTAGCATGTATGTGTCAATTCCAAGCTCCAGTTTATCCCCTCTCCATCCTGTGTGCCTCTTCTGTAGCATATCCTGATCCTAAGCAACTCATTCTCCTGAATCTTGTATTAATCTTTCCTTTGGTTTTCTTTACGTTTGTTTTTACCTACAAGTGGATCCCTAAATAGTACATTACTAGGTTTGCCTGTTTTAAAATTCTATTTAAGTGGAATCTAACTCATAGCCTCTGTTTCTTGCTGCTTCATCTTGTGTTTGTGAGATTACTCTATATTGATGCACGTGGCATAGTTTATGGGTTTTTCACGGTTGCATTTGAGAGCTTCCCTGGTAGCTCAGACGATAAAGTGTCTGCCTGCAATGTGGGAGACCTGGGTTCAATCCCTGGACTGGGAGGATCTTCTGGAGAAGGGAAGGGCTGCCCACTCCAGTCTTCCGGCCTGAGAATCCCATGGACCGTATAGTCCATGGGCTTGCAAAGAGCTGGACACAGCTGAGTGACTTCTACTTTCTCTGTAGCATAGTGTCCCATTGCAGGGCCAGCCCATTTTACAGCTGATGAACATTTCATTGCCTCCAGTTTTTGGCTATTACAAAGGAGGCTGCTCTGAGTATTCCTGGGCGTGTCTTTTGATGCACACGTGCATGTGTTTTGTTGGGTGTATGCTTTGGGGTGGGCTTCCTGGGTGGCTCAGTGGTAAAGAATCTGCCTGCCGATGCAGGAGTCCTGAGTTCAGTCCTGGGTCTGCAAGATTCCCTAGAGAAGGAAATGGCAACCCATTCCAGTATTCTTGTCTAGAAATCCCATGGACAAGAGGAGCCTGGTGGCTACAGTCCTTGGGGTAGCAAAGAGTCAGACAGGACGTAGTGACGAAACAACAATAGTGCTCAGGAGTGGAGTTCCTGGGTCATTGGTAATCCATTACTTGGTAATGTCAGTTTTTCAGTGTCGATGCCATTTAGTCCTGTCATATCCTGCTGCTCCACATTCTTACATTTTAAACTGTATATCCCAGAGAAACTGAATGCTCCCAAGTCCCTGTTCTTACTCCAGGCTATGGCCCAAGCTGCTGCCCTCAGCAGTTTAAAAAAGATGTACTCTTTCTCAAGTGATCAAAGTGTTCTGGAGTTAAACAGTGCTGATAGTTGTACAACTTTGTGCTAAAACCCACCAAACTCTGTACTTGAAAAGGGAAAATGGTGCAGTATGTGAAGTGAGTTACATTTCAATTAAAAAAATTGTCTGACTTGAACTTTTGATCATCTGTGAGGTTGGCAATGGTAACATGTGGTGGTTTGAATGTGTATTTTTCTGATTAATATTGTCTTTGAAAACACTTTCATCTGTTTATAGAACGTTTGTGTTTCCGCTTCTTTTGCCTCTTTATGCTTTTCTTTTGCCTGCTTTTCTGCTAGATTGTTTGCCTTTTCTTATTGGTTCCTAGGGGCTATTTATATATTTTAGGTCCTAATCCTTCACTGATTATGTGGACGTGCACTCAGTTGCTCAGTCGTGTCTGACTCTTTGTGACCCCGTGGTCTGTGGCCTGCCAGGCTCCTCTGTCCGTAGGATTTCCCAGGCAAGAATACTGAAGTGGGTTGCCATGCCCTCCTTCAGGGGATCTTCCCACCCAGGGATCAAACTATTACAAAGTCTCTTACATCTCTTTCTTTGGCAGGCAGGTTCTTTGCCACTAGCACCACCTGGGAAGTCCCCTCAGCCACAAAAGAATGTAATCTTTGGGGAAGTAGAGGCAGCCAAATGGCCTGTGTTTGGAAGCCTGTATTTGGAAAGAATGGGTTAGCTTCTTCAATGGGAGACCTTCATATCTGCTCAGAGGACCGAAATTCCATGCAGCAACATACATGGATTTAAAGGTTATCATAAATGAAGTAAGTCAGACAGAGAAAGACAAATGCCATATCATATGTTAATGCATATATGTGGCATCTAGGAAAATGGTACAGATGAACATATTTGCAGGGCAGGAATAGAGACAGGCTCAGAGGACGGGCCTGTGGACACAGGTGGGAAGGGGAGGGTGGGACAAACTGGGAGATGAGGATCGACATGTATACACTGTGTTTTTCTGTCGGGAGCCGCAGCCGCCATTGCGGGATGGCGCCGGTTTCCTGCTTCCTGGTTCTTCGCAAACGTAGACTAAAAAGGCGCATGCGCAAGATGTGTCTCTTAAGGTCACGGATATGCTAATCAGGGATTATGGCAGTGTTCTGTTATGAGCCAATGCAGTGTTCTGTTATGAGCCAATGGCAGTGTTCTGTTATGAGCCAATCAGAGGTTGACACGCCTCCCCTCTGGGCTATATAAGCAACCGCTTTCCCTGCATCGGGGCCCTCTCGCCACTTCCTTAAAGAGCTGTAACAATAAAGCTGCGTGTCAGAAGAATCCTGTCTGTGGCGTTCTCCTTATCGGCGAGGCGGGCGACCACATTTTTCCTGTGCTTAGCAGATTCTTTGCAACCCCGTGGACTGTAGACCACCAGACACCTCTGTCCATGGGGATCTTCCAGGCAAGAATACTGTAATGGGTTCATATGTACATTATCATGGGTAAAATAGATGGCTAGTGGGAAGCCGCTGTGTAACCCAGGGAGCCCAGCCCAGTGTTCTGTGACAACCTGAAGGGGTGGGATAGGGGTGTGGGAGGGAGGCGATACAGATACACTTACGGCTGATTTCCATTGTGCAGCAGAAACTAACACAGTGTTGTAAAGTAATTACACTCCAATAAAAAAAATAAAATGATGAGGGCCTCTGGAAATGTGGGGTGTGGTTTGGGACAGAATGTTCACGCTGTTTCAGGTTTTATTTCAGGGCCAAGATTCAGTGAACTATTTGAAGTCTGGATCCAGCCAGTGGATGGGTCTCTGGGAGAAGGATCCCTCTGGGAGATGCTGCTGGGAGTTCGGTGTGCAGAGCACGAAATAAAGCGGGGAGCAAAGGGTCGGAGGAGATGATGCTATTAGCTGCTGTAGGAAAATACGCTTCTCTTTCTCTCTTTTTAAATACTTTCTTGGCCTCTCTGCCCAGCTTGTGGCTTGTGTGTTTTAGTTCCCCTACCAGGGGTCGAACCTAGGTGCTCTGCAGTGGGAGCGCCAAGTCCTAACCATTGGCCCGCCAGGGAATCCTGAAAACAAGCGAATGAGCAGCGTATGAGGGAATCGCTAGTAAGACTTCTCGGTCACAGGAGTTGCTGTAACAGTAGCCACCCCACTGCCAGAGCCGCACACTAAGAAGGTGGAGGAGGGGTTCTCTCTCCTGATGGTGGGATGTGAGCGGTGCTCTTTCTAATTTCTGCAGCCCCTTGGGTCCTGTAACCTGGGGTGGCGGAAGGCTCAGCTTACCCATACACCAAGCTTACTCTCCTTTGTCCCCCAATGGCTGGTGTGTCATCTTTTACTTTAATTGAAATATAGTTCACATACTACAAAGTTCACTTTTTGGGGTTTTTTTTTGGTCTTATTCATTTTAAATGAAACAAAGATGAACCTTTTTAATGATTAAAGTGTACCCTCCGAGGACTTCCCTGGTGGTCCAGTGGTTAAGACTTTGCACTTTGAATGCAGGGGTCACACGTTCCATCCTTGCTGGGGGAACTAAGACCCTTCAAGCTGCAAGCTGCAACCTAATAATAAATAAATAATAAAAGTAAGGGTACAATCCGGTGGTTTGTAATACAGTCGCAAAGTTGCTGCAACTCTATTAGTTGGGTAACCATCATCACTAATTCCAGAACATTCTCTCATCGCTTCAAGAGCTCGCCCCCCTCTTCACCTGCTGTGGGCAGCAGCTTGGGTGATGCTGCAGCGGAGGAGCGGGGCTTCGGGAGGGCTCAGACCCTCTCCCACACTCGACTCCAAGTGAGGAGGTTTCAGGGCTGCCCTGAAGGTCGTCGGCATCTGTACGGGGCACCTAGGCAAGCTGTGGGGCTTCAGACTTTGGCAGGCACGATGGAGACCAGGGTGGGATGGCATGTCCCAGGGTGGGGGTGGGGTGGGGTGTGAGGTTCAGGACAGACCCCGCCCCGGCACCAGTGACATCTTCCCCTCCCCCAGCACTGGTCTCAGCTCTGGAATCCACACCTGTGAGGTTATAGCTTGAGAGTCAGCAGGTTGAAAATGCCTTGTGGGGTTGACTCCCTAAACAGTTATCACCACAGCCTGATTCTCTGAGAGAGCTTATCTCTGGGCTGAGGGAAGGTGGAACTCTGAGGCTGAGAAAGGAAGGAGGAGGGACTGCCTCTAGAAAGCAGAGGAAGGAGGCAAGACCAAGGGTTAGCAAGATTCTGCTGGGCCGTGCAGACCACATGCACTTGGTCTTGTCTCAGCCTCCGTTTGTCGTCCCCATACCTCTGAGGAAGGCACTAAAGGGCTCCTTCACCATCTCCTGGATCAGTCCTGCAATGGTGAGAATGCAAAGTTTTAAGAAGAACATATATTGATTTCCTGGACTTCCCAGGTAGCTCAGTGGTAAAGAATCTATCTGCCTGCCAGGCAGGAGACACAGGTTCCATCCCTGGGTTGGGAAGATCCCCTGGAGAAGGAAATGGTAACCCAGTCCAGTATTCTTGCCTGGAGAATCCCATGGACAGAGGAGCCCGGTAGGCTACAGTTCATGGGGTCACAAAACAGTCAGACACAGCTTAGCGACTAAACATTAACAACAGTATTTCTTTCCCACGTAGACTTAGAAAGTGTTCCCAGGATCAGTCTCTAGAGAGTGAAAGGAAACAACTGCATAGAGAAGTCGGTGTTTATCCTGTGGAAATACTGTGTGGATGATACAGGTGTGTGTGCTCAGTCATGGCTGACTCTGCAATTCTATGGACCGAAGCTGGCCAGGCTCTTTTGTCCATGGAATTTCCCAGGCAAGAATACTGGAGTGGGTTGCTATTTCCTTCTCCAGGGGATCTTCTCGACCCAGGGATCAAACCTGTGTCTCTTGCATCTCCTGCATTGCAGGCGGATTCTTTACCACGGCAACGCCTGGGAAGCCCTTGGATAATATATTTGTTGTTGTTTAGTTGCTCAGTAATGTTTGACTGTTTGCAACCCCATGGACTATAGCCCACCAGGCTCCTCTGTCCATGGGATTTCCTAGGCAAGAATACTGGAGTGGGTTGCCATGCCCTTCTCCAGGAGATCTTTCTAACTCAGGGACTGAACCCAGGTCTTCTACATTAGCAGGCAGATTCTTTACCATTGAGGTTAATTTAATTGCACGGAATATAAATGCATTGCAAAGTTATTGCTACAGGCTTTTGAATCATTTTTCTAAGGCGGCAAGCACATGACAAAATCTGATAGTTTAATCATTTTGAAGTTTACAGTTCAGTAGCGTTAAGTACATTCACGTCATTGTGCAATCATCACCTGCTTTCTGTTTTTAAAGAGCAACGTTTTGACGTGGCTAGAAAGTGCACGAGTCTCCCTTGGTAAGGCAGGGCCCTTTCCCTCCCCACACCCTCAGAAGGCAGATGTTCCCATCTCGAGAGAGGGGGCTTTCGACAGCCCTCTGCTTCCACAGCTCCACCTCCACACAAAGTGAGGCTTGACCAGCCTTGCGGGGCCATTTAGGTGGACAGAACCAAGGATGCGGAGCCCACGGACCCCACACTGCTGGGAAGGCACCAACCCCTGACCCTGTGAGCCACCCTAGCTTGGCTGACCCTGGCTTGGCCTTGGGCAGGGAGGGCTACGTGCCACCTCAGCTCCCGCCCAGAGCTTTCCCAGGCTGGATAAACCAGGGCAGAGAGGGGAGAAAAGCGTCCTCAGCCTGGGAACCACTGGGGCTCCGGTCGCCCAGGGCAGCTGTCAGCTGGCCAGGCCTTGCCCTTCTCAGGACCCACGTCAGCTGCCCCCTGACTTGTCAGGTCCGCTGCCACCCAGAGCCCCTTCGAATAAGAAGCCCTTTCACACCTGTCCAGGGGCCACGAGAGCAAAGGGTAGGTCTGCCTGAATCTGCCAGAAAAACTACTCGGCCCACATTTCGTCCGTGCAGGTCAGGGAATTAGCTCCGTGGTAGGAAAGACAACCTGCCGTGAGGTTTGGTTGCAGGACTACTGAACTGTGGGGTCTCAGGATTATGGTGAGGTGAGGAGGGGTGAAGGCTGTGGGCAAGGAGAGTCAGAGGGCAGCTAGGGAGCCCAGCGTTGATCAAAGGTGAGACGGCTCCCTGGCCCGGTGTCAGGGAGGCTGGCAGCAGGCCTCTGCTCACTGTAGCCTGGAAGAAGTTACAGGCTGGCAGTGCAACCCCATGCAGCAGCTGGGTGGGGGTGAGGCGTGGCTGCTGGACAAGCCAGGGAGGGAAGTTAATTGGCCTTGACAGGCGCCAGCAGTTAAGCGGCCCTTCTCACCTGCCTATTGCTCTCCTTCCTCACCTTTGCTCGGCCAGGCATCTCCCCTTCCTCCTCTGCCTGTTCCAGCCCGTCCCAAGCAGCCGAGCCTGAACTCTCAGTTTGTGTCAACCCCCCTGGACTCTGAGCTGAGGCTCCAGCTTCCGCCTGCCTTGCCCTCCTCTCAGTTCACTTGAGCAGCCATCTCGCCTCAGGGTTTTTCGGGGGGTCTAACCTGTACCATGGTGGGTTTGCTTTTAAGCCTAGGCAAGGTGATTAATGCGCATGCTGGCGTGTCTGACTCCCCATGGACTGCAGCCCATCAGACTCCTCTGTTCTTGGGGTTCTCCAGGCAAGAATACTGGAATGGGTTGCCATTTCCTTCTCCAGGGGATCTTCACGACCCAGAGATTGAACCTGGGTTTCCTGCATTGACAAGTGGATTCTTTACCACTGCGCCGCCCCCCACCCCACTCCCCAAAAAAACACAACCTGAATTTCCCAGGTTTGTGGACTCTTGTAAGCTTTCATCAATATTTTTGTTCTTTAAAGCATTCAGCTCTTATGTAATACTGAACTTGGGCCATGAGTGCAAGGGTCTTAATTTCAAAACTTGGCCTTAAGATTACTCTCTGTCAGTGAAACTTACAGGATAATTTACATATACGGGAGGAGACTGGGTAAGCTAAAGAAGTGAATCATCTAAGACAGAGATCTGTAAGTCCGTGAAGGTATTTGGGAAACTTGCAGCCAGTCAAGGGCTCTAGGGCTTTAGTCCCAGGTAAGTCAAGGTGGATTCCAGGAATCTGTACTTAATATCCCAGGTGGATCTGATGCAGGTGATGCCAATCACCCCCGAGAATCATGGGGTCCCCTCTGAGAGGTATGGCTGGAAGGTGATGGATATAGTTGAGAAAGCTGGAATCTGTCTGAAGAAAGGGAGGAAACATAGGGAAAGCAGGCACCCCTCATACCTTGTGGGCAGGAGTATAAAATCCTGTAACCTGTGTGGAAAACACTTTGATGGTGCTTCAAAAAATTAACTGTAGATATTAACCTATGACTTGGCAATTCCATTCGTAGGTATATACTTAAAGAAATTGAAAACAGGTACTCAAACCAGTGGGTTTCCCAGGTGGCTCCGTGGTAAAGAATCTGCCTGCCAGTGCAGAAGACACAGTAGGTGTGAATTCCATCCTGGGCCAGGAAGATCCCCTGGAAGAGGAAATGCCAATCCACTCCAGTGTTCTTGCCTGGAGAGTCCCATGGACAGGGCAGCCTGGAGGGCTGCAGCCCATGGGGTTACACAGTCAGACACAATTGAGCACGAACAACTCAGTCCACCATTCAAACAAATACACGAGTGCGTGTGCATCAAGCTGTTTCAGCCGTGCCCGACTCTGCGACCCTGTGGACTGTAAGCCTGCCAGGCTCCGCTATGGAATTCTCCAGGCCCAAATACTGGAGTGGGTTGCCAAGCCCTCCTCCAGGGGGTTTCCTGACCCGGGGACTAAAACTGTGTCTCTTACGTCTCCTGCATTGGCAGGCAGGTTCTTTACCACTAGCACCACCTGGGAAGCCCAAACAAATACACGAACACAGGTTTGTTGCAGAACTATTCACAATAGCCAAAGGGCGGAAAAAACCCAAGTATCCATCGCGCGATGAGTGGACTTCTGTGTTACGTGAATTTCCCCCCAGTAAAATAAAACAAAGAAAAAAAATGGAGGGCAGGAGTCGGGGCAGGGGAAATGTCCAGGGGAACAGGCCCTCTGTGAGATAGGGAAGTCTGCTGGGCTCTCCTCCCCTCCACAGGAGATATCCCTGAAGACTTTCCAACACCTTTGCTCTGCTTTCCTACTCACCAAGCAACCTTCTGATTATTAATATGGTCTCCTAGGAGCTTGGTGCTTGTGCTGAAAACAAGATATCTGAGCTACTGGAAGTGGCTGTTACAGGCAGGAGCAGGCTGACGTCTCCTGATGAAGTACTCCTTTGACTTGGAGGGGTACCCGTGCATCTCTGCTGAGCCTGCTGCCTGCGACAGAGTCAGTACTGTCCCACCTTAGTACTACTGTGCGAATTGTTGCTTTGGTCAGCAAACATTTACTGAGAGATGACTCTGTGCCAGGCGCTGATTTTAGGCTCTGGGAATTCAGCACTGAACTTGATGGACACAGGCTCTTCCCTCACGATGCTTACATTCAAGTGATCAAATAACACACATGATGAACTGAACATGTGTGCCTACGTGCATGCATGCAAAGTCGCTTCAGTCTTGTCCAACTCTGTGTGACCCCATGGACTGTAGCCCACCAAGCTCCTCTGTCCATGGGATTCTCCAGACAAGAACACTGGAGTGGGTTGCCATGCCCTCCTCCAGGGGATCTTCCCAACCCTGGGATCGACCACGTCTCTCACATCTTCTGCATTAGCAGGTGGGTTCTTTACCGCTACTGCTACCTGGGAAGCCTGAACTGAACATAGTAATGGGCAAAAAGAAATAACAAATAGCAGATCTTCTCATTGTTCTTGGTCTGGGTGAGAAAAGGTTTGTGTGAAAATTTCTAAGAATTCACTCTCCCTTGTCTCAGCAGTGGTGACATCTGCCTTCTGTTTCAGATTCCCTATCTCTGGCCAGTTACCAAGACATGCCAGCCGCACCCGCTCCCACTCATCCCTTCCCTTGCCCACCAGTGTCCTGGATAGTCTTCTGCAATGAAACCCACCCAGAAGTCCTGCTCCAGCTGGTTTTCATGACCATGTGATTGACCCTGAATTGAAACATGATAATAGAATGCTTCTAAATACACATTCTTCTTGGAAAATGTATGAGGTTTTTTCCTTAATTTTTTAAATGGAATCAGAGGACTTGGTTCTTGGACAGACTGTTGGTGTGAGGTAAGACGAAAAGGTTGAGTGGCCATGTTCTAACACACCCATGCTTCTTGGTCACACTTGGTTTCTAAGCCCAAATAGCATTTTCCATCCAAGGTCTGCCCTAGACTGTGAGCAGGGAATCACAACCCTATTTTTTTCTCTGGTTTCTGATGCTCCCCATCCTCAATTACCACTTTGCAAAATGAAGGCACTTCCTTAGCTGATTTAGTTTAAACTTATGCAGAGTAGGGTGGGAGGGATGTTGGTAAGGTGCTGCTGCTACTGCTAAGTCTCTTCAGTCGTGTCCAACTCTGTGCCACCCCATAGATGGCAGCCCACCAGGCTCCCCTGTCCCTGAGATTTTCCAGGCAAGAACACTGGAGTGGGTTGCCATTGCCTTCTCCAATGCGTGAAAGTGAAAAGTGAAAGCGAAGTCGCTCAGTCGTGCCCAACTCTTAGCGACCCCATGGACTGCAGCCCACCAGGCTCCTCTGTCCATGGGATTTTCCAGGCAAGAGGTTGGTAAGATGAGCTGCATACAATGATGTTCTGCTCCTGGACTCGGTACATGGATGTAGTCCTCTGTGAAAGTTTGTCAGGCTGTATATTCATGATCTGAGCACTTTTCTGTAGATATATTTACTTTAAGCAAAAATGAAATAGGGGCTTCCCTGGTGGCTCAGTGGTAAAGAATCCACCTACCAATGCAGGAGACATAGACGGGTTTGATCCCTGGTCCGGGAAGATCCCACAGGCCGTGGAGCAACTAAACCTGCGTACCACAGCTCCTGAGCCTGTGCTCCAGAGTCCATGCTCTCCGACAAGAGAAACCGCCGCAACAGGAAGCCCGCCCACCGCAACTGGAGAGTAATCCCTGCTCGCCGCAACTAGAGAAAAGTCCACACAGCAACAAAGACCCAGCACAGCCAAAAACAAGTAAATAAATAATCTTTAAAATTGAAAACAAGGCATATACACTAAGAAACTTTTACAAAGATGCCCTTCTCAATGCTCTTTATGGTATTAAAAATTGAAAATATCTTGCATGCATGAGAGTGTTGGTAAAATAACATTTATCATATCTGCAAAACAGAATATTACATAGCCATTAGAAATGTTGACAAAAGTGTGTATTTATTCACTATAGGTATTGAATAAACAATATAATATGAAATAAGTTAGAAAAGAAAATATATTCCAAAATATTAAGAAAGTGATCATCTTTGGGCAGAATATTGGTGTTAATAAACTAATCTGAGGCGCTTGTTACAAATTCCTGAGTCCTCACACCCAGAGATTCTTTCAGTCTTTCCCAACCCCCAACCACATGTATCTATACACCTAAGTAATTTTTTTGTTCCTATCCTTTTGGGGGGCCTTGGACTTCTTTCAGAATCTGATCTAAACTATGGATTCTTGCCCCCAAAATGAATGGACACACCAAATCTTGGATACAGTTTGGTGGACCATGACTTTAGTTAAAACCTCTAGTACAGGGTGAAAGGTTGACCTGTCCTCATTTTCCTCTCGTTCTGTTCTCGGAAGACTCTTTGCTCCCATCTCCTTAAAGGCCAAGGACCTCTGCTGGCCAGCCTAGGCCCCAGGGTCATCGCCAGGGTCAGAGCACATCCCTTTTGTGTGTTTTTGTAGGGTTCCTGGTGCCACTCAGAGGGAACCCACCTGGTGGGCTACCAGGCAGCAGGTTGGCCGTGGGGGGACTCTCTTCCCACTGGGGCAGGATGGCGCCCCCCGGAGTGCAGCCTTCTCCCACGGCTCCTGCCTCCTCCCCTCGCTGCACATGTCTGAGGAAGCCGTCCCCAAAGTTTTGATGCTTTTTTTCTAACTTTTTATTTTGTATTGGGGTACAGCCGATTAACAAAGACGTGACAGCTTCAGGTGAACAGTGAAAGGACTCAGCCACGCATGAACACGCAGCCATTCTCCCCAAGCTCCCCTCCCATCCAGGCTGCCACGTAACACTGAGCAGCGTTCTCGGTGCCGTGTAGTTGGGCCTTCTTGGTTATCCACTTTAAATATAGCAGTGTGTCTGTCTCCAACTCCCTAACTGGCCCTTCCCCCAACCTCTCCCCAACCTCTCCCAGCAACCGTAGGTTCAGTCTCTAAGTCTGTGAGTCTCTTTCGGTTTTGTAAGTTCATTCGAATCATCTATGCACCCAACATTGATGCTGCTTCTTGATGCCAACAGAAGTCCCTCCATTCATTCTACGTGTGCAGCATGTACGACTTCACACGTGCTGTTCTGGGCCCTACACGGAGATGGGAAAACCTCCTGCAGTAAAATAGGAATGGGGTCGAGGCCGTGGCTTGTGGTCTTTGGGGGGAGCAGCACCATAAACTTTAGGGCCCTAAGAATATTTTATTAACATCTTACGAAGAGAGAGTCTCTTTTTGTGTATACTTGTAAAAGTCGTGGACTCCTGGGCAGGGGCGGGCTCTGCGGCCTCTGAGGGGAAAAGAGGCCAATCCAGGAGAATCAGGACCGTTGGGACCAGAGGCGTCGGCGACATGACGACAAGTGGGCTCGGCCAGCAGGTGGCGTCACTGGCCGGGCTGAAAGAGCCGTTCATCCCGGGAAACCAAGTCCTGCTGCTGTCCCCTGTCCTCCTTTCCAGCAGAGACCTCGCTCCACTCCGAGATCCTTTGCCCGAGAGGACTCCCGCCCTGACACCCGCAGCGTGGTGTCTGCCATGCCCGCGGGTGTCGCCACGGTGCTTCTCCCGTGACCCCCCGGCCTGTCCCCAGTTCTGCCCCGGGGAGCATCTCAGTTCCAAGTCCCTGGGGGCCTACTTCCCAGTCTCCTCCCCTTGGCTCCAGCGTGAGCTGCTGGGCAGGATGAACCCTGGAAAGGTTCATGACACGACACGACAGCTGTCTTAGCCTTGGCGTAATAAAAAGAAAACCCAAACACTTTTCTTCTTTTTTAATATCTAAGATTAAAAAAAAAATAAACAAACACCCCAAATCCAACAACCCAAAACAATCCCTTTGAACGTGCCTGGTCCCAGGTCCCATTTCCAGTGCTGTTCTGAAGAAGCTGCCTGCCGGCAGCTCTGGGGTCCTGTCCCTGAGGACACCCCAGGGGTGGGCGGAAACCATCCAGGCCTTTATCCCAGCACCTGGGACAACCAAGGACCGACTTCTCAGGAAGACCGCCAAAACTGTTTTTAAGACATGTGGTTGCCCTGGGAGGAAATTTTCCCTGGAGTCTGGGTTGAGAGCTATTTCTTGTGGAGAAACTTCATTTTATTGCCTAAAAAAAGAAAACGAGAACATTGCACCAGGCAGACAGAGGAGCCGAGTTAAAATCCTGCCCTTTTCACACCAGCCGTGGTGTGGACAGCTGGGGCTCCCACACCGCCCCCGAGCTTCACCCAGGGCCCAGGAGAAGCTGGGGGGGTGCCCCCTGCCTGCATGCCCCCTGCACTCCTCAGGTGCCTCCCCTGTGAACAGGGGTCTCTGGAAGGGAAGACTGTCAGAGCTGCAGACTGTCAGCTGCTTCTGAAATGTGACACAGGAAGCACGGACTGTCACGCCTCCCGGGGAGCCCTGAGGGGAACAGATGCAGGCTCAGCCTGGCAGGAGGTTGGTGGTCCCTTCCCAGCACCGGCCCCCTGGGTGAGGCTCTAAGCAGGAGCCCTGCAGGCCTCCGAGGGGCTGGCCTCACGGTAGCTCTTCCTCACTGGGGCCTGCTTCCCCCCTCATGCTTTTTCCTTTCTTCTCCTCCTCCATTTCCTAGCAAGGGCCTTGGTTAAACCGCAGTCCTTACTGAAATTTTTACATTCTCACTTTTCAGGGTCATCTGGAGACTGGCCCAGGTCTCTACCACCAGGCCCCCTTCCCTGGTTCCATTCATCATATTTCTAAGCCCCATTCCCCCAGAAGACTGAAGATGTGGGAGGTAAGAGAGAAAGAAGAGCAACGCAGCCAGGGCCCAGGAGGGCAGGGAGAGGGCCGTGTGTCCTTAGCTTCCGCTCCGGGGACAGGGCAGGGCAGGAGGGTGGTAAGATGCCAGCTGGGTCCAGTGGGCACAGGCCTCAGAGGTCAGTGTCATGAGCCCTGGCCCCAGTGGCAGGAACTGGCCAAGACCCCATGGCCCCGGGGGCTGCTGCCGGGAACCCAGAGCCCTGGGCCTCACCTAGTCCCTTCAGGAACTTGTTGACACCGCTGTGCTCTCCGCTGGGGAGTGTTTCCAGGTACTCCTGGGCTCGGACCTCAAATAGGCCTGTTGACGACAGAAATCCCAACCACTTTAGCTCCTTCTCTTGGTGCTTCTCCACGTGTTGTTTCCTTACTGCCGCAGACAACAGAAACCTTGGGGCTGAGATGGAGCTGCTCTATAAACATGCTCTGAATTGTAAGATGTAAAAGGGTTTTCTTTCCTGACCTTATAATTGCCCAGCCTCGTGCAGTAACTGTCTTTGGAAAGCTGTAAAGCTGTAAAGCTAGCTCGTACGTGAAGTCCTGTTTTTCCTCGACAAACACCTTCCAAGCACCTGCACTGTGTCAGGCCCATGGTTTCAGAAAGGACCAGACGGTCCCGG
>SJYC01114783.1:0-13523 GCA_006408675.1 Madoqua kirkii | reverse complement strand
GGGGCCTCGGGGGGGGGGGGGGGGGGGGTCACCTCAGCGGGCAGGGACCTTCAGTTCTCACCCAGGGCTGGAGCCTCAGGCTACCGTCTTCATCTCCCCTGATCTTTTATCAAATAGTGATCCGTGGGTGTAGCCAGGAGGTCTTCTAGTGAATTCTTTCATCAGGAGTTGTGTGCCTCCTGCTAGGCTCTAACCCACCTTCTCTTGTCTCTCCAGATACCCTCATCAGAATCATCTGAAGTACGACAGCCCCCCTTTCTGCACTGCACAGAGCTCTGGGGATGTGGAGCTTTCCTGCCTTAGCTCAGGGTCTGCGATTGCGGCACCAGAGGACACCCAGGCCTGGGCCAGCTGCTCCCGCACCCCCAACTCTCATCACTGGGGGCCCTCTCCTCAGGGTTAATTATCTATCTCTCTGGTTCTCTGGCCTGGGTCCCGCCTGGGGCAGCCTTTCCTGATATTTCTAGCTTTCAGATTCCCCAAAGGACTTAAAGAGCATGGAAGAAAGAGACAGGAACAGTTTCATCCTCTTCTGGATATAGGGCCTTCGGGCTCCCCAGGCTCGGTGGGGGGGGGGGGTCTCTGCTGTCCTCCTTCCCTGCGGCCAGCCTGCTGGGCATCAGTGGCGGCACATAGAGTGGAGGGTGTGGGCCAGCCTCTCCTCCTCTGTCCAGTCCCAGGGCCCAGGTGAGAGGGTGAGGAAGGAGCGCAGAAGGGACAAGAGGAGATGCCAGAGAGAGAGGAGGGAAAGGGTGTCCCGGAGAGTCTGGTCAAGCTGGGGAGATGAGGACAGAGGAGAACTCGCACCGGAACCGTGAGTGGGGTTCTGGGTGTGGGGAGCAGAGGGAAAGCAACATCCCAGACCTTTGGCATCCTGCCGGCGCAGCTCCCGCTCCTGGATGAAGCCCCGGAACGTCTGGGTCTCCATGAAGACTTCCAGGAACCGGCGGAGGCTCTTGGAGGAGACGGCTTTGCGGAAGGCCTCTCGCTGCAGCTGCAGGGTCCTCTCCTCGCGCTCGCCCGCCGTCAGGAACAGCGAGTAGTGGCCCACGATCTCCACAAAGAAGCGGACAAAGGCTTCAGACACCACCTCGTTCAAGGGGCTGGGCTCAGGACCTGAGTGTAGAGCAGGGGAGGACCAGGACCGCTGAGGGCGGAGGCAGAGCCTCTGGGACGAACCAGTCAGAAAAGACAAGGATGCTATTCCAGGTCCCTGGAAGGCCGACTGTGATGATCCATGAAAGACGTTCCCCACAGTGAGCCTGTCATTTCTTCCCTACCTTTAAACAGATTTTTTAGAGCTAAACTGGGGGTGGGGTGGGAAAGGTTTTTCCTACAACTCGCTGCTGAAGGGGATGAGCACCAGCCTCTCCCCTTGTACACCTCGCTGCCCATTTTCCGACTTAACCCCATGTCAAGTGGACATGCCCATTGTCCTTTGCTCCCTGACTCCAAGGATGGAGACGGGGTGCAGTCCGGGAGGAGGTCGAGCATTTACCTCGCTTGCCGTCTGGGGGCCCATCATCCTGCTCACTAGCCAGGTCATTCCTCTGCTCCAGAATGTGTTCCAGGGCTACCTGAAGCTTCCGGGGCAGAATGGAGTCCTCACGTCCATCTGTAAAGCAGAAAAAATGGGAGTCATTGTCCCAGCATTTCCCGGGATGGTGGCTGTACCCTGGACAGAAGGACACAGCAGATTCTGCAGGGCAGGCCCGGCGCGGTTCCTGGTTTAGTGGAAAGAACACAGCTTCGAACCAGAGGCTTGAATCTTGATTCCACTCTTAACAAGCTACAGGAGCCTCAGCTTCCCTGCTTGGTAAAATGGATTACCTCACTGTGAAGATTAAATGCAACAAATAAGATGGCGATGAATGACACTGAAGAAGATATAAAATAAATGGAAAGATATTCTGTGTTTACGGATTGAAAGAATAAATAGTTAAGATGTCCGTGCTACTCAAAGCCATCATAGAGTCCCTGCAAATTCCTATGAAAGTTCTAATGATGTTTTTCACAGAAATAGAAAAAAAAATCCTAAAATGTGTACGGAACCATAAAAGAGTGAAGAGCCAAAACAATCTTAGGAAAGAAGAGCAAAGCTGGAGGCATCCTAATTGCTGGTTTCAAACTTTATCATGGAGCTGCGGTAATCAAGACAGTATGGGTGTTATTGCTGTTCAGTCGCTCAGTCCTGTCCCAGCCCCAAGGACTGCATCACGCCAGGCTTCCCTGTCCTCCCCTGCCCTCTCCTGGAGCTTGCTCAAACTCATGTCCATTGAGTTGGTAATGCTATCTAACCGTCTTATCCTCTGTTGTCCTTTCCTCCTTCTGTCTTCAATCTTTCCCAGCATCAACTGGCATTAAAAACAGAAACACAAACACTGGAGGACAGGGAAGCCTGGTGTGCTATTGTCCATGGGGTTGCAAAGAGCTGGACACGACTGAGCGACTAAACAACAAGATAAACAGAACAGAATCGAGGGGCCAGAAATAAACCCATTCATATACGGTCAACCAATATCCGACAAGGGAGCTGAATATTCAGTGGGGAAAGGGTGGTTGCTTACCTAAATGGTACTGGAAAAACTAGGCATACATATACAAAGGAATGAAATTGAACCCCTATCTTGTACCTCTCCCCCAGATTATGTGGATTAAAAAAAGATGGATTACAGACTTAAATGTAAAACCAGAAACTGTAAAACTCCTGGAAGAAAATACAGGTGAAAAGCTATTTGACACTGATCTTGGCAACGATTTTTGGGGATATGACACCAAAAGCACAAGCCACCAAAGCAAGAATTAACAAGTCAGAGTCCACACTGAAAAGCTTCTGCACAGATCAGTCACCAAAACAAACAGGCAGCCTCCAAAATGGGAGAATGCATGTATACACGCACAAACATATACACGCACAACGGAATATTCAGCCATAAAAAGACACACTGCTTTTGTGACTACTCTGATAGACCTTGAAGACATAATGCTAAGTGAGGCAGACCAGACGGCAAAAAATAAACACTGCATGTTCTCACTTATATGTGGGATCTAAAATACTGAACTCAAAAAATCAATTAAAAAACTGAACTCATAAAAAGAGAGGAGAGAGGTGGTTACCAGGGGCGAGGGGTGAGGAAAAGGGCAAATGTTGGTCAAAGGGCACAAATTTCCAGCTATAAAACAAGTAAATTCTGAGGGATCCAATGTCTAGTTTGGTGACTATAGGTAAAGTATACTTAAAAGTTGTTACAAGAGTAAATCTTAAGGGTTATCCCCCATATACAGGTAATTATGTGAGCGGATGGAGGGGTTAACTAATTGTCTTGTGGTTCTAATTTCTCAATGTATACCTATGTCAAATCATCATGTTGTACGTCTTAAATTTAAATATGTTATATGTCAGTAATAGCTCAGTAAGGCTGGGAGGATTTAAATGCAACACAATTAACTTGTGAAAGTTCGTGCACCTAAGTGGCTACTCAATAAACGTTTCTCAGTGCTCCACCCCACAAGGTGGCTAATTCTTATCAGGGGGCTCTGGTCAGAGCAGATGACCAGTATGATTGAAATCTGGCTTTATGATCTGGGTCTCAGAGCAGGAAGGCCGTGGGGAAGGGCCTACCCAGAGGGCCCTTGGAAAGTGAAAGCAGATGGAACTAATGATAAAGAACAGCATTATCATGCATAACTTTTCAGCGGCCACTCCAAGTTTATTTATTTGGCCGTGCCTTGGAGCATGTGGGTTCCCCAACCAGGGACTGAACTGCACCCAACCCTCATTCTCTGATAATGAAAGTAGTTTATGACCATTATAGAAAATGTATGAAAATATTAAAACAATCTAAAATTGCTCAAAATCTGTCTCTGTCTCCTTTAAAGTCTCCCACTCTAAGCAACCAGAATTGATGTTTTGGTGAGTTTTCCTTTCTCTCTTTCTATATATATGTATTTTTTCCCCCTCATTTCTATCCTTTAAAAAAAAAATCAGCAAAGTAATGTATATAATTTTATCCTGATTTTTCCACTTCATATTATATCATGAAATTTGTTGTCAAATATTTAAAGGCATGTTGAAAAAGGTTCAGTGTCTACAGTTATAACCTATACAAAGATTCTGTCAGCAAACCATTTTGTGACAGAGCCCATGGGAATCAATCCTTTGTCCAGACCCCTCTTCTTTGGCCCCTGCCTTCTGTCCTGTCCTCAGTCCAGCCCCGGCCGGGGACTGCCCCGGCCTGCTGGCCTGCTTTGCTATTCCAGGCCCACCACCGCGCTGGAAAGGTGAGCTCCAAACATCTAAGAGGTGCAAGCAGAGCAAGCAGTGGGTGGAAGCAGGGTTGCTTCTTACTCACCTGCCTGAGGAACCGATTGTTGACGAGGTCGACCACTAGGACCTATGAGGTGAGGAAAAGGGACTGTTACTGTCAGCAGGGAGGGCTTCCAGAACATAGAGACGGACTGTTAGCCTTCTTCCTTCTTGGCACCCAGAGAGGCAGCTGGGTGGGGGTGGAGTGGGCCAATTGTGGTTTCCTGACATTGCCACTGAAGCCACAGATGATGAAGGGGGAGGCGGGGAAAAAGCTTTCCAGACATGCATGCTTTCAACACTGTAACCGCAGGCTAGGATACGTGTGGGCCAAAGGCTGGACTTCCTGCCCTGTTTCTGGACTGGCTAAGGCAGAGCCACTGACTGTTTTTTAGCGTGTGGGTCACTGAGACAGAGAGCGGCTAGAGCCCCAGCTTGTCCCCATTCCACTGGACTGTGCCACCTCCGCCAGGCCTCCCCCTACCTCCCCTTACCCACTTGGTCTCGTCATTTCTCTTAATGGGATAAAAGGGGAGAGACCCAGAGGACTGGACCCAACGGGACAGTAAGCCAAGCTGTAGGTGCTGGGCTTCCATGAGTCAAGGCTTTCAGGTAAAGCACTTTCGTCCTCCTTCTTCAGAGCGAGGCTGAGACCCGGGGCCACAACTAGGGAGAGGTAAGTGAAGGGCCGAGGGCACAAAACTTAGGGAGGCGGCCACTCACGGGATCACAGTGTGGACCACTGGCTATGACGGAGGACGAGCAGGGGGCCTGTGTGCCCGCTGTGTTTCCACAACAGCAGGAACCACGGGCTCTAACACAGGGGCCGGGAGCTGAGAGGGGCTGTCCTTCCTTCTCACACTCTCTCCTGGGGGCGGAACTGAGCCATCTGCAGGCTCACAGGAACCCAGGAAAACCCTCTGCAGTTCACACACACACACTCAGAGCCTGAGTCTGCTGGTTAATCTTTAACAGGACTGCAGGACCACCTGGGCAATGAGAGGAGCTGCATTTCGGGACACCGGAGGGTTCAGGCCTGGCTGTTGTGTGCGCAGCATCACTTAGTCCCCACGGTTCTGCTCTGACTGCTGGAAGCTCTCAGCACTGGAGACAGAAACCATTTAGAGGAAGGGGCTGGGATTCAGTAATCACAGAGACGCTAAGCAGGGCTTTTCTCATTTGGATCCAGAACTCAATCACTGAACACATTTAGCTTATTGCCTTTTTAACTGAGATGAAAAACGACCTAGTTATAGGAACACAGTCCTTCCCAAGACTTTGTTTTTGGCCCAAAGATGATTTCCAGTTACCATGAGCTCTTCGTGTGCTTTCTTCCCATGACAGAGGGGTGGACAGGGGAAGGATAGGGCAGATGGCTCTTTACCGACTAGGTGTATTAAAATCGAGCAAATCGTTGGTTGGGCTTCCCTGGTGGCTCAGAGGTAAAGAATCCACCTGCCCATGCAGGAGACACAGCTTTCCATCCATGGATTGGGAAGATCTCCTGGAGAAGGAAATGGCAGCCCACTCCAGTATTCTTGCCTGGGAAATCCCATGGACAGTGGTCCGTGGGGTCACAAAGAGTGGGATACGACTCAACAACAGCAACAGATTGGTGACTGCTGCCCTTCTCAATGGGTGTCCACGGCTGTAGGTTCATTTAGAGGGGAAACTGAGTCTGCAGTCAAGAGGTTCTGCTGAAGGTAACTTGGCAGGAGGGTGCTGACTCACAAAACCGTGGGGTCTCGCTGCTCCCCTCACCCTGCCTGCTGGCAGAGCCACAGGCAGCCCCTTCCCCCTCCCCTTCCCCCGACAGGGAGCTCACCTCCTCCAGCGGCAGCTCCCTGAGCAGCGGCAGCGAGCTGGTGAGCAGCCCGATGAGGAAGGGCGTTGGTGAGCACACGATGTCGATCATGGCGGGCGGCAGCACGGGGATGTAGGTGTGCTGCCAGGCGAAGGGGTAGATGGCCGCCACCATCGCGTGGCAGCACGTGGACAGGGTGCTGTGGCGGGGAGAGAGGGGAGGAAGGGCTGCTTCAGGAGGGTGGGCCGCCTCCACGAAGACGCCAAGAGAAGGGTTCACACACCAGCCCCTCCCCTGCCCCAGCCACAGAAAGCCCCCCGACAGCGAAAGCCTCCTTTCGCGTGGGTGCTCCAAGAGGCTTTGGATTGGAACCCACGTTCTCTCTGCCAAGTGTGAACACCTAGGTGTGGTCGGGGGAGACAGAGTAGCCCTTCAGTGTTCGGGTGCAGCCGTCCGCTCCAAATGGCTCGGTTGCATAAAAGTGAAATTCATATACTTCTTGTCCAGAATTCAAAACACAGAAAAATAACAACATCGAGAAACAGACTCGGTCCCTCTTAAAGCAGGATGATCACCGTGTAGCCTTGCACTGGCGAACGCCGGGCCTGACAATTGTGGGGTTTTGCTCCGTGCCTGCGTTTGTGCTCGGTTTGTGGAATGAACGGGTGGATTACCCGGGAACATCGCTTTTACACCATTTCTGCAGCACAGTGACGACTGGCGGTTCCGAGATGATGGGAGCAGATTTTCTCTTCTTTCTCGAAATCGCTCCTTATCACTAAGTGAGCCTGCTCCCAGCGGTCCCCCTCTCCTCTCATCCTGATATGCTGTTTCTAAAATGCTATGGGGTTAGAAACTCTAGAAGCTCTTTTTATAGCACATTTGTTATTAAGCTCCTAAATATCACTTGGAGAAAGAATGGATCATGCAATGGTGTAGGTCGTGGACTCTGTCATCCACGGTCCCTTCAGCAAGTTTCTGAAATTCTCACTGTTTCATTAGTCATGGGCTCCCCAAGACATGGGCTGCCCTTTGCCTTCTTTTGGCCTCAGCCCTGGAGGCAGCAGGTCTGCAGGGAGTCTCCCCTTCTCTCCACTGCTCCTGTATTTTGTGTTTCTGGCTGAAGCCCAGGGGTCTGGGGGGTGGTGTGTGTGACTCAGCTGCAGTGACTGTGAACCAGCTGGGTGGGGCAGGTAGTTGGAACAAGTAGAGAACACAATGATAAGCAGCGCCAGCACTAGATACACAGGGCAGGTAAAGAGATGTCCTGGAAAGGAGAAATGCACTCATTTAACTGGAATGCAGGCAGCTGAGGGACACTGGTACTCACTCCGCTGCTGTTGTTCAGTCGCCAAGTCACGTACTCAGTCTCAATGGGGACAAATGACAATTCAACTGTGTCACCTGTCGGCCATGTAGGTTGGTACTACCATTGCTGATTCTGCTAATAGGTGTTTTCTGTTTGTTTGCTTTTTAAACAGGCTGTTGCAGCTGGGTCCCAATGTCTCCCACCTGGTTTCCACTGCCACCTTGCTAGCTGGCACCTGTGGAGCACAGGGCGTCAGGAGCCACCCGAGAGGTGGGCAGTGCTGGCAGTGCTGCCTCCCTCTTGTTCTCCAGCTCCCTCCAATATTCTAAAACAAAATTCTGCCTCTTGAAACACCAGAAGGAAAGGTCAGATTCTGCAAATGATACATCAAGTGGCAGCTGTTCCTTCCAAATGAATGGTAGAAGAGGGGCTTCCCTGTGGTCCAGTGGTTAAGCATCCGTTTTGCAATGCTAAAGAACACCAATTTGATCCCTGGTCTGGGAAGATCCTGGAGCTCACCTCCTCCAGCGGCAGCTCCCTGAGCAGCGGCAGCGAGCTGGTGAGCAGCCCGATGAGGAAGGGCGTTGGTGAGCACACGATGTCGATCATAGCGGGCGGCAGCACGGGGATGTAGGTGTGCTGCCAGGCGAAGGGGTAGATGGCCGCCACCATCGCGTGGCAGCACGTGGACAGGGTGCTGTGGCGGGGAGAGAGGGGAGGAAGGGCTGCTTCAGGAGGGTGGGCCGCCTCCACGAAGACGCCAAGAGAAGGGTTCACACACCAGCCCCTCCCCTGCCCCAGCCACAGAAAGCCCCCCGACAGCGAAAGCCTCCTTTCGCGTGGGTGCTCCAAGAGGCTTTGGATTGGAACCCACGTTCTCTCTGCCAAGTGTGAACACCTAGGTGTGGTCGGGGGAGACAGAGTAGCCCTTCAGTGTTCGGGTGCAGCCGTCCGCTCCAAATGGCTCGGTTGCATAAAAGTGAAATTCATATACTTCTTGTCCAGAATTCAAAACACAGAAAAATAACAACATCGAGAAACAGACTCGGTCCCTCTTAAAGCAGGATGATCACCGTGTAGCCTTGCACTGGCGAACGCCGGGCCTGACAATTGTGGGGTTTTGCTCCGTGCCTGCGTTTGTGCTCGGTTTGTGGAATGAACGGGTGGATTACCCGGGAACATCGCTTTTACACCATTTCTGCAGCACAGTGACGACTGGCGGCTTCCGAGATGATGGGAGCAGATTTTCTCTTCTTTCTCGAAATCGCTCCTTATCACTAAGTGAGCCTGCTCCCAGCGGTCCCCCTCTCCTCTCATCCTGATATGCTGTTTCTAAAATGCTATGGGGTTAGAAACTCTAGAAGCTCTTTTTATAGCACATTTGTTATTAAGCTCCTAAATATCACTTGGAGAAAGAATGGATCATGCAATGGTGTAGGTCGTGGACTCTGTCATCCACGGTCCCTTCAGCAAGTTTCTGAAATTCTCACTGTTTCATTAGTCATGGGCTCCCCAAGACATGGGCTGCCCTTTGCCTTCTTTTGGCCTCAGCCCTGGAGGCAGCAGGTCTGCAGGGAGTCTCCCCTTCTCTCCACTGCTCCTGTATTTTGTGTTTCTGGCTGAAGCCCAGGGGTCTAGGGGGTGGTGTGTGTGACTCAGCTGCAGTGACTGTGAACCAGCTGGGTGGGGCAGGTAGTTGGAACAAGTAGAGAACACAATGATAAGCAGCGCCAGCACTAGATACACAGGGCAGGTAAAGAGATGTCCTGGAAAGGAGAAATGCACTCATTTAACTGGAATGCAGGCAGCTGAGGGACACTGGTACTCACTCCGCTGCTGTTGTTCAGTCGCCAAGTCACGTACTCAGTCTCAATGGGGACAAATGACAATTCAACTGTGTCACCTGTCGGCCATGTAGGTTGGTACTACCATTGCTGATTCTGCTAATAGGTGTTTTCTGTTTGTTTGCTTTTTAAACAGGCTGTTGCAGCTGGGTCCCAATGTCTCCCACCTGGTTTCCACTGCCACCTTGCTAGCTGGCACCTGTGGAGCACAGGGCGTCAGGAGCCACCCGAGAGGTGGGCAGTGCTGGCAGTGCTGCCTCCCTCTTGTTCTCCAGCTCCCTCCAATATTCTAAAACAAAATTCTGCCTCTTGAAACACCAGAAGGAAAGGTCAGATTCTGCAAATGATACATCAAGTGGCAGCTGTTCCTTCCAAATGAATGGTAGAAGAGGGGCTTCCCTGGTGGTCCAGTGGTTAAGCATCCATTTTGCAATGCTAAAGAACACCAATTTGATCCCCGGTCTGGGAAGATCCTTCATGCTGCAGAGCAACTGAGCCTGTGCGCCACCCACAGCTACCAAGCCGAGCGCCGCAACTACTGAAGCCCGTTTGTCTTAGAGCCCGTGCTCCGCAACATGAGAAGGCACTGCTATGAGAGCCTGCGCACCACAACGAGAGTAGCCTCCACTTCACAACTGGAGAAAACCTCCCTATAATAAACAAAGACCCACCGCACCCAAAAAATAACTGAATCTTAAAAAAAATAAAATGGTAGAAGAGAGAAGAAGGGATTATTCTGAGTGTAGCTTGTTGAGATTGTATTCCCTGACCCATAAAGGCTAGAGAGTTTCCATGGGGGTGGGCACTGCTGGGACTGGTGGTTTCTTGGGAGCGTGCAAAGTACAGTCTACAGTTCTGGGGATGCTAAGGATGACTGTTCAGGCTCGCTTGCCACTTAATGTGGAGGCTTACAGAGCATCTGCTGGTTGGAGGAGAGGCAGTGTTTTTGAGGGAAGTTCTAGGAGGGAGCCCTGGCAGCTGGCTCGCATTACAGTGGGGGTGGAGGAAAGGAATGCTGGCCCCTCACAGCTATGATCAATTTGCACAAAAGCGAGGGAGGGAGGAGATGCCCCTGTGGGAGGTTGGCTGGGCCACAAGGTTAAAAGTTGGGCACAGGGGAGAAGAGTCAGGTCCCAGAATGCTTTGCCACTTGGTGGTGGTTCCTGAGGGTTGAAGCATTAGTCTAGAGACACCAGGATACACTTGTGAGCACTCAGATTCTTCTGAAGAAGACGCTGCAGTTCTGGCTGCTACAAAGCCCGTGTGCCCTATGTGGTGTTGGTTAATCGCTCAGTCGTGTCTGACTCTTTCCGACTCCATGGACTGCAGCAGTCAGGGTTTCCTGTCCTTCACCATCTCCGGAGTTTGCTCAAGCTCACATCCACTGAGTCAGTGATGCCATCCAACCGTCTCATCCTCTGTCATCCTCTTCTCCTCATGCCCTCAATCTTTCCCCAGCACTGGGGTCCTAGCCCAATTTGCGGTTGGTTATTACTATGCTCAGCAGCCTCCCAATTCACCTAGCAACCAGAAAGAGTCAAGCACAGAGCTTTCTCTAAGATGCTATCAGAAAAGTGAAGGATGAGTTTCCAGAGTTGGAGAAACCCCAGGAGTTTGCAGGATGAGTCCAGGCAAAGCGTCTCTCCCTTTGTGCGTGATTCCCAGGAACCAGACCAGCGGTGACGCTGATGTGGTCTGGTGCCTGCTGAGACCTAGTGGGAGGTGGCTGCCATGCTTCCATTACTGTACTTTCAGACCCTGTAGAAATGTGTCACTGAGTTAAAAAAGAACCCAGGCTGGACCTCAACAAAACTGGTTGCTACCCTCTGTGTGATCTCAGGTAAAGCTCTTCTCCAGGCCTCAGCTTCCTCATCTGTAACATAAGGAAAGTGGGCGTTCCAGCTTTAAAGTCTGCCAACTACAAACTATGAGAGAGAGAGAAAAAGCCAGGAACTGGAAGTAGGAGCCAGGAGCTGAAAATAACTGACAGTGAAAAAAACCCAGGCCTGGAGGGTAATTCTAGAGCTCACTGATGGAGACAGGACGGAAGAGCAACGGAGACATCTCATTCCAAGGAATTAGGGGATTCAATGCTGGAGGTTTTTAAGTTGCCACAGTAAGCCCCCGAAAGGACTACACTTAGAGCCAGCACAGCCTGGAGGGACCTGACTCCAGAAGAGAGCTGGAGCATGCTATATCCGAGATTCTGCTGGTGATGGGTTTGGAGTCAAAGACAATTTGTGGCTATGCTATTGTCTAAACCTTGCTTCAAACTGATCTTGGTGTTCACGGGCAAAAAAGAGAAAAAAGGCAGTTAATAATGTGTAATCAGTCTGATGGCATTTTCATAGCACTCTGCTGAACTAACATCGGTATCTCCCTGTTAGCTTCTTGAGGACCTCTGAAGTAGTACTCTAGATGTCAGACCACTACGATGCCAGCTACTCACAATCTCAAGTAGCCCTTGGCAAGCTCACTTGCCTGGAGAGGGTGTGCCACAAACCCAACCTTTTTCTGAAACACTATGGTGCAACTAATTCAGACAGGATACGGGGCCCCATTTAAACCTACAGAAACGGAGTAAAAATGAATTAAAGGGAACACACAGCAAGATGAAGGTGCACAGCTACACATGGACTTGACCACCGAATCCCACTTGTCATTAGACAGAAGTCTGTCGTTAGCTTCTGGTGTGAATGCACCTCGGAAAGATAAGCAGGTTTCTCGAATATGAAAGAACTGTCGTCCTGCCTAAAACTTTCACACAAATTGTCTACGTGCAGCTCTGACTCTTATTCAGCCAAAACCTTGGGAACTGAAATTAATAAACGAAAAAACAAAATGTTTATCATCAGGGAAATGAAGAAAGGGGTATAGGGAAATATTTATTTAGGTTGTTATGACAACAGAACAAGTGATCACAACAACATTCTTTCTTTCCCATCTGCTAAACTTTGGCTTGACAGAGCCTTAAGAAACACTCAACGTCCACCGTAAAGATGAAACGGAGCAAGAATGTTATTCTAAATTTGATAGATTTTTGGCTCCACTTAAAACCCTTTTATAACTCATACAATATTTGCCACAACTCCCAGCTATTTCCTCTTGCAGTGGGCAGACGCACTTGCAACAATGAGGAAATGAATTGTGTGGTGGGGGAGGGTGCTGGTGGCAGTGACCACAGGCCTCCAGCAGGCTAATGTTCACCCTGGGATGTCATGGGGCCACTCACTGAGTCTGTGGCGTGCCTGTTCTCATGCCCTGCTCCGTGGCCTTGAGGAGATGGGGGGCTACAGATGGGAACCTGGGGCAGCCTACTTCTACTTCCAGCTGAGAAGGGCTAGAAATCAGGGCATGCACAGCCCATAGAGAGCGAGTGGTGCCCGCTGATGAGGGTGAAGGCATGGGCTGAACTTAGGCTGAAGGCTTTCCTCAGAGGCTTTTCCAGGTCAGACGACTTGGAGCCAGCCACTGGTTTGTCATGGCCTAGCTGAAGAGTCGGACACGACTGAGCGACTTCACTTTCACTTTTCACTTTCATGCCTTGGAGAAGGGAATGGCAGCCCACTCCAGTGTTTTTGCCTGGAGAATCCCTGAGATGGGGGAGCCTGGTGGGCTGCCGTCTATGGGGTCGCACAGAGTCGGACACAACTGAAGCAATTTAGCAGCAGCAGCAGCAGCAGCTGAAGAATGCTTCAATTCCCTAGAGCTATTTTCCCATAAATCAGAAGTAGGTGGTGGCTGATTCCTCCCAGAGGAACCCCTTAGGTGGAGCAGGCTGGAGAAAAGAAGATGGGTTCCGGCTTTCTCACTCAGTAACTTCACACGCACCGTGTTCTCTGGAGGCGTTTCTGTGCTCTGATCATTAGCTAGGTCTCTTTCACAGATGAGCCAGACTTCCTGTGTGGGCTCTCTGTTAGGGGAGGGGGCAAGTCTGAGGGTCAGAGAGACCCCCAAAGAGGAGGCTGTGCTGAGTCCCCCTCAGAAGAAGCACTTGAAGCTGCAAGAGGAGGTACAGATGGTGCCCTGACTTCTGGGCACAGGCTAGAGCAGATGCCTGGGAGTCCTGGAAGAGTGGATCCGTAACACCGGGTGTATTTATTTATCTTCAACCCAGTAAGGTTAAGAGGGGTGTTAGAAGGGCACTCACAGTTAGTTACCTCAGCACCTCACCATCCTGAAGCACCTACATTTAGAATCACTCTCAGGAAAATGCTATCCAGATAGTTTCTACTGAACCAGACCCCCTGGGAGGGGAGT
>SJYC01114782.1:0-32032 GCA_006408675.1 Madoqua kirkii | reverse complement strand
TTGACCACCGAATCCCACTTGTCATTAGACAGAAGTCTGTCGTTAGCTTCTGGTGTGAATGCACCTCGGAAAGATAAGCAGGTTTCTCGAATATGAAAGAACTGTCGTCCTGCCTAAAACTTTCACACAAATTGTCTACGTGCAGCTCTGACTCTTATTCAGCCAAAACCTTGGGAACTGAAATTAATAAACGAAAAAACAAAATGTTTATCATCAGGGAAATGAAGAAAGGGGTATAGGGAAATATTTATTTAGGTTGTTATGACAACAGAACAAGTGATCACAACAACATTCTTTCTTTCCCATCTGCTAAACTTTGGCTTGACAGAGCCTTAAGAAACACTCAACGTCCACCGTAAAGATGAAACGGAGCAAGAATGTTATTCTAAATTTGATAGATTTTTGGCTCCACTTAAAACCCTTTTATAACTCATACAATATTTGCCACAACTCCCAGCTATTTCCTCTTGCAGTGGGCAGACGCACTTGCAACAATGAGGAAATGAATTGTGTGGTGGGGGAGGGTGCTGGTGGCAGTGACCACAGGCCTCCAGCAGGCTAATGTTCACCCTGGGATGTCATGGGGCCACTCACTGAGTCTGTGGCGTGCCTGTTCTCATGCCCTGCTCCGTGGCCTTGAGGAGATGGGGGGCTACAGATGGGAACCTGGGGCAGCCTACTTCTACTTCCAGCTGAGAAGGGCTAGAAATCAGGGCATGCACAGCCCATAGAGAGCGAGTGGTGCCCGCTGATGAGGGTGAAGGCATGGGCTGAACTTAGGCTGAAGGCTTTCCTCAGAGGCTTTTCCAGGTCAGACGACTTGGAGCCAGCCACTGGTTTGTCATGGCCTAGCTGAAGAGTCGGACACGACTGAGCGACTTCACTTTCACTTTTCACTTTCATGCCTTGGAGAAGGGAATGGCAGCCCACTCCAGTGTTTTTGCCTGGAGAATCCCTGAGATGGGGGAGCCTGGTGGGCTGCCGTCTATGGGGTCGCACAGAGTCGGACACAACTGAAGCAATTTAGCAGCAGCAGCAGCAGCAGCTGAAGAATGCTTCAATTCCCTAGAGCTATTTTCCCATAAATCAGAAGTAGGTGGTGGCTGATTCCTCCCAGAGGAACCCCTTAGGTGGAGCAGGCTGGAGAAAAGAAGATGGGTTCCGGCTTTCTCACTCAGTAACTTCACATGCACCGTGTTCTCTGGAGGCGTTTCTGTGCTCTGATCATTAGCTAGGTCTCTTTCACAGATGAGCCAGACTTCCTGTGTGGGCTCTCTGTTAGGGGAGGGGGCAAGTCTGAGGGTCAGAGAGACCCCCAAAGAGGAGGCTGTGCTGAGTCCCCCTCAGAAGAAGCACTTGAAGCTGCAAGAGGAGGTACAGATGGTGCCCTGACTTCTGGGCACAGGCTAGAGCAGACGCCTGGGAGTCCTGGAAGAGTGGATCCGTAACACCGGGTGTATTTATTTATCTTCAACCCAGTAAGGTTAAGAGGGGTGTTAGAAGGGCACTCACAGTTAGTTACCTCAGCACCTCACCATCCTGAAGCACCTACATTTAGAATCACTCTCAGGAAAATGCTATCCAGATAGTTTCTACTGAACCAGACCCCCTGGGAGGGGAGTGGGCCATCTGAGGGTGGGATCCCGGAGCATCTGAGCTGGAGGGGTCCCATGGGAATCACACAGCTGGGCAGAGGAGGTGGTTGTCCGTTAGGACACTGGAAAGCATAGAATGCCTGAGATGGATGAGTCCTGCCTGGGTCAGGAATGAGGAAAGGGTACTTCAGCAGGTATGGGACCAAGATTGCTGAGTGGGCAGACACCAAGGGGTGTGGCAGACACCTGGGGCACCCCAGCCCATGGACTCAGAGAAGGTCAGAGCTGGGAGAGACTTGGAGGTTTGCTCAGCTACCTGTCTCACGGGGTCCTGGCTGGAAGGATGGGTAGAAGGGTGGGTGGCCCAGGAGAGGAAAGCACAGATGTCTGAGCTTCCTCCGGAGACAGTTCGGCTGGACTGCCAAGCACTTTGTGATGGCACGTTTTTAAAGACTGTCCCTATATATCTGTGTAGACAGCCTCACAGATACTCCTCTGTCCCACCCAGACCATGGCGGCCTGCTTGCCTTCTCATCTTCTCTGGAGCCAGCTACCCCTGTCTGATCCCAGCTCTCCCACTGACCCCTTCCTTGAGCAAAGTGACTTCACTTCCGTGTGCTTCTTCAGTTCAGTTCAGTTCAGTCACTCAGTCATGTCCGACTCTATGCGACCCCATGAATCACAGCACACCAGGCCTCCCTGTCCATCACCAACTCCCGGAGTTCACTCAAACTCATGTCCATCAAGTCGGTGATGCCATCCAGCCATCTCATCCTCTGTCGATCCTTTCTCCTCCTGCCCCTAATCCCTCCCAGCATCAGGGTCTTTTTCAATGAGTCAACTCTTCGCATGAGGTGGCCAAAGTACTGGAGTTTCAGCTTCAGCATCAGTCCTTCCAATGAACACCAGTGTGCTTCTTAGTCTCCCGCTAACAGGACTGAACTGATGGAGTTCTCGGGAGGCTGAGCGAATGGAGGAGCCAGCCCAGGGCAGCCCGCCGGTTCCCCACCTCGGGGCTCAGCTGCTGCTGTCCTCATCAGGCTTACGCACACTGTGCTTTCTGCCGCAGCGCTCTCAGGGCCTTTCTTTCTTTTCCCACTTCTTCAGATCTGCACTTAACTAGTGTTGGCAGAAAAGCAAATTTATTGAGCAAGAGAGAGAGCACTTGAAGCCATTTGTAACGGGACAATCACAGGCTACTTCTGGGGACAATGAGACACCAGAGCCCTAGCAATTCAGAGCTCTGAGTGGCTGGGCACGGAGGAGCCCTTGTTTCCTAAATGAGGAGACCCAGGGCCAGCAGCTGAGGATGTTCAGGCCTCCCTGCTGTCTGGGAAGGCCCCTCCCATGGGATGAGAGCTGGACGTGCCAGCCTGAATGTCGTAAAGGGTCTGCAGTGTAATTTCAGTATTTCATACACATATGTGAGCACACGCACACACTGGCTCTGGACCCAAAGAGGGCACTCAAGTTATCCACGTCCCTGACACCCTACCCGACAAAAATCCTGCCTCCTCAGTGCCCCACGGCTGGCAGCTGCTGCAAAAGAAAACAGCCAGCAGGCAGTAAGAGCCTTCCAGCAAGAACAGCCTCCTGCAGCCACGGCTGGCATTCCACCCTCTTGTGGGTGTTTGCTGCTCCAAGAGACTAAATCTCTCAGGGCAGAGGGCCAGGCACCCTGGGAGGCGGGGTGGTGACAGAAACCCCCAAGTGCCTCCAGTCAGACCACCGCAGTGACTTGTCTCCTGCCAGGGCAGGAGGGGACCGGGCCGGGGGGGACTGAGCAGCTGGGCAGGCCCCATGCCCAGAGAGGGGTTCCTTCCATTGTCTCTCATAACAGCAGCTCCGTGTGAATCCCGCCTGTCACCCAGAAGTCTCTCCAGGGACAAGGTGGAGTGGTCAAGTCCTTCCCCAGAGGTCTCTGTCTTAAGTCGGGAGTCTCGGCACCCAAAGCCTCTGACATATGCCTGCTACTGCCCTGCAGGGATGCCTCTGTCTTTGATGCGGCTCCCTCCCTTTCTGTTCCCACCTTCTCCTTTCATTGTCCCTTTGTGAGAAAAATAGATATTATCCCTTCTCCTTCCCCTCTGAAGAAAGCCTGGGTTAGAGCCAGGGGCCACAGGCCCTGGTCCCCTCCTCCTCTTGAGTCACGTCTGTCTTCTCAGATATTTGGGCAGGCTGGACCCTTCCTGAGCCTGACATCTTTAAACCAGAAGCAAGTGTCCCTCGGGACTATTTGCCCCATCTCTACTCCCCGGAGGGCCTTCCACTCCTGACCTGGGTCTTTTGGAAATCCATCACCTTCCCTTCCTCCCAAGGAAAGCCTGAGAATCCGACAACTGAAAAAAAAACAGTGGAGAGTGGGGGATGGGGGGGCTTCCAGAGATTACAGAGTCACTATGGCACTGGTGAAATCTGATCCTGGTCGTGCAAGGGTTATTCCTCATCCTGGGCTTGCAGGCCCCACCTTGAGAGCTCTCTGGTCCGAATCCCCCAGTGCCCAGAGATCTTGGAGAGCTGCCCACAGCAGCAGCTGCAGGCTGGAGGCAGGGCCTGCTGACAAGAGTGCACAGAGAGTACAATAACTGTGACATTAAATGTGAATAGCTAGCTCTCAGGCAGGCCGGGAGCAACCTGGGAGGAGCCCGGTGGACGACCGAGCTGAGCAAGGTGACCAGATGGGCTGCGGTGGAGACGGGGCTGGATTCCACCTCCCGCCGCCTCCGGACAGACCCCACGTTCACACGCTTTGTCCTTTGCACTCTTCTTTCCCTTTCCTTCTTCTTCCCTTTTGTTTTCTAGAGTCATTCTTTCCTCTCCAAACCGATTTTTACATGTTTTTGGCACGGCTTCTTTCCAGATGGACTCTCAGCTGGCCTCTCCCGCCTGGCCGGCTCATCTCGAGCCAGGACCCACGTTTCAGCCCTCCCTGGAGCCGCAGCCACCACTTGCGCCTCTGCGCCCTCAGTTCCAAAGCGAGGAAGGCTCCGATTCCGTATTTTGAAACGATGAAAATGCCAAGAATTCTTTTTTTTTTTCTCTTTTTTAAAGTTCAGAATTAACCCCAACCCCAATCTGCATCTTCTTCAGGATCTTCTTTGACTTGTGATCTGAGCTTTGCCAATCACCAAATGTGACCCTAGGATGTGGGTGCACCCTGCTGGGCAGCGGGTCCATGTGCGTGGATTCTGTTAGCCCCCTGCCTCTGGCTCTGTCTGCGCCTCCCGCCTGGTCCTGCAGCCCTCCCGGGAGTCGGGCCCTGCCCACCTCTGCTGGTTCCTGGCTTTCCTCTCTGTTCCACTACCCTGAGCTGCCCTGCAGTTCCTGAAGGAACTCTTGGCCTCCTCTCTCCCTGCTGTTGTACCAGCAGCTCCTTTTGCCTGGAACATGCTTTCTACTTGCTCTTGGCCTTAAGATGCAGGGAACTCGTCTTGTCTACGAATGAGAATGCTCTGCCTCCAGTCAGCCTTTACAGCACAGTACTGGGTGGTCTCTTTACTTCTCCATCCCCACCCCAGACTCAGGCCTTTTGAAGCACAGCTCTGTCTTTTCCCCGTTTCCCCAGCACACGGTAGGGTGCCCAGCGCCTAGCAGAATGAGTGAGCAGCAGGCCAAGTACCAGATGAACAGAGTGCAGAAGTGCAGGCTCAGCTCACTTTACACAACGCGGGGGCCTCACAAGCCTCCAGCCTCAGCTGCCCGCTGACTCACTCCTGCAGAGGAGCTGCCTCTGAACTCCAGGCGATCCCCCGCTACAGGTTCCACCCCGTTCGAGACTGACCGGCACACAAACACTTCAGAGATGGCGCGAGACTGACCGTCGTGCAAACACGTCAGCAGAAGTTGCCAAGGTTTGATACCTGAGCTTGTCTGCAATGAAGATGACCCTCCTTTCCAGGAGCAGGGAGGCAAAAACGCAGAGCAGGTGTCGGACGCTGAGAGAGGAAAAAAGAGACTCAAAGTCCACGTGTTCGAGCCGGGAGTCCAGCGGACGGCACAGTTCAATCACCTGCCAGGGAACAGGAGCGGCATGAGAGGGCCGCCTGGTCAGCCAGGCCTCTCATGCACCAGGCAGGCCTGGGGCCCTGTGGTCCTCAGCAGGGAGGCCCACTGCCAGGGGTGGAGGGAGAGAAAAACAGGAAAAGCAAAGGGACAGGGGAAAGAAAGACGGCCGGAGATTGGGCAAGGAGTTGCGTTTGGTAGGGACTCGGTTTCACCAGTGCATGTGAGGGTAGTTTGTGTGGAGGTGGGGAGACAGGACACAGAACCAGAGCTCCTCGGGCCATGATGGCTGGAGCCCGCCCCCTCCCACCCCATCGATGAGACATGTGAGCCCCTACAGGGAGTTTTGAGGGCCGGTCCCTTGGAGTGCCTCAGCAGAATATCTGATCTCACAAGGGACTCCCAGGCTCACAGAGAAGGACCAGCAGATCCAAGCACTTCTTTCAAGGCTCCCCTCCTCTACAAGGCGATTCTTTATGAACTCAACCCCATTCCAACCCCTCCCCAGGGATGGCTCTCTCAGCTTGTGTGCATCGTGTGCACACATCCTCACTCTGCTTGTTGACATATCCCTGAGTCCATCTCAAGCCACTACTCGTGTGCCTGCTCTTCATGCTGAGCAGAACCTGGCTTCTGCTCTCAGCGTGGCACCGGCCTGGTACGGCGCGCACAGCGGGGCTCACGAAGGTCAACATCGCCATGGCCAAGTCACCGGCATCCGTATGGGGTGGTTTAGGATTCTCCAGCAGCAGGGAGGCCGCTGCTCTCTGTGCTGGGAAGTTGAGGGGACACATCCTCATCCTGCCCCTGTCCCCAGAGGTGATCCACTTTTCCAAGGGCCTTTAGAGCAGGAGACTCAAGGCTGAATGGGTCATACACAAGGACGGGAAGATGAAAACAAGCTCTGGTATCAAATCCCACCCAGCCAAGGAAAGGGACATGCTTCAAAGTCTGGGATGAATAAAAAGTAGCACCTGAGCTTGTCTTCCCCGAAAAGAATCTGCTTTGCATATTAAGTGGTAGCGGTGATATAGATCAAAACCCTAAAAAGGTTCAAATACGATTTATAAAGGTGGTGGGCTATTAAGAAAAGCTGAAGAGGTTCACTGCCCTGGCACAGTTTTCTCATCCAGCAACCAACGGATGGGTTGGACTTAGGGTGGAATTTATGACTGTCTCACAGATGGATGATCTGGGCCAGCTTGCGGAGCAAGAGGCCACCACTGAATGTGACAACCCACTGAACGCCAGCCCGAGGGATCACCAGGACCTGATCACTGTCAGGGCTACGCCCCCTGGGACAGGAGAGGACTCTGACGGCGTACCTCAGTTCCTGATCCAGGCAAGAAATTCTTGACCACAATGGTTTTGCCCAGGGCTGGGAAGGGGGCTTCCATAACGCTCCTCATGAGAGGCTGGACCAGGGCAGGAGAGATGCCGCGTCGTTTTTCCACCTCATCCAAGATCTGCAAGGGACAGAATATTCAGGCTGAGAGGCGGCGCTCTCTTCCAGATGAAGGGGGCTGGTCACCGAGGCTGAGGAACTGCGGGGAAGCCGGGGGGGTCCTCATCAGGCCAAACCTACAGTCTCTTTCACCTGGTGCGTTAAGACCCGACTCACCCTCTCTGCAGCCACTCTTTTTCCATGTGGCTCTACAATCTCTCCCACTTACAGGGTGAAGCACAGTTCCTGCCCTTGACTTTGAAAACTGTCCTGTTTGTCAGTTTGCATTCCCCTGTGACACTGATCATATGTTCTCACTAGGAGGAACAGCGCCCCCCAAGGGGGTAAAAACTGGTTGAGGGTTGGTGAAAAAACAGGTATCGTCAGGGTTTGTGCTAATGGACTTTCCTGGTGGCTCAGACGGTAAAGCGTCTGTCTGCAATGCGGGAGACCTGCGTTCGAGCCCTGGGTTGGGAAGATGCCCTGGAGAAGGAAATGGCAATCCACTCCAGGGCTATTGCTTGGAAAATCCCATGGACAGAGGAGCCTGCTAGGCTACAGTCCATGGGGTCGCAAAGAGTTGGACACGACTGAGCGACTTCACTACTACTACTAAGGGGCCAAAGTACATAAACAGATATGTGGTATATCTATGGAACTGAATTTTCTCTGGGGGGAGGCCATTAGGACCACACAAACCAAAACCAATGAGATGCCACTTGACAGCCATTAGGACGACTGTAACAAATAGGTAACAGGTGTTGGTGAGGAAGTAGGGAAATTGGAACCCTCATACACTGCAGGTGGAAATGTAAACTAGTGAAGTTTTTCTTTTGAAAATAGTCTGGCGGCTTCTCAAGAAATTAAACATATATGACCCAGCAAATCCACTCCTAGGTATTTAACCCACGAAAATAAAAACATGTTCACACGAAAACATGAATGTTCAAAGCAGCATTATTCATAGTAGCCAAAAAAGGAAATAATCTAAACATCCATTATCTTATAATAAGAAAAATGTGTTACCTGTATAATGGAATAATAATTCAATATGATGGAATAAAATACTGATACATACTACAACATGGATGAGTTTTGAAAATGCTGCTAAGTGAAATAAGCCAGACACAAAAGGGACAAATATTATATGATTCCACTTACATGAGATCCTCGAGTCAAACTCGTAAAAGAGACAGAAAGTAGAGTAGAGTGGTGGTTGCCAGGGGCTGGGGGAGGAGAGGACAGAGGGTTAGTGTTTAATGGGCACCGAATTTTAGTCTGGGGAGATGAAAGAGTTCTGGAGATGGATGGTGGAGATGGTGGCACAACAAAGTGAATAAACATAATAAACTGTACACTTAAAAATGACTAAATGGTAAGTTTAATGTTATGTATGTTTTAGCACAGTAAAAAGAAAATGATATGACAAAAAGTTAAAAATTTCATGGGGAGGAAAGGCAATTGCAGAAAAACCATATCTAAAAAGGCTGCTCACTAGAACAATAATGAAAAGAAGTTGAGGACCACTGGGCAGGCAGGATGAGGGGGAAGTGACCATGTGCCAGTGCTACGCCCAGGGCTTGGGAGGCGAGCAGAAACTGGCCTTCCGTGTTTCTGCTGCCTCCCTGTGCATGCACGGGACAGCTTCCTGTTTCAGGGGGTGACGGACCTGCATCCAGACTTGCAGCCTGAAACACAGTCCAGCCAGCCTGGACCAGCCAACCCCCAGCCTACTGGAAGCACAAGGGTGAGTGAGCCATGGAGTCCAGCACAGCAGAACCCCAGAGCCCTGCCCCTCTGCGGGAGTCAATGGAGTCAACTGCTTCAAGCCACTGTGGTTTGTTAACATAGCATCATTGCAACGCTACTTATGCTTTCTTCAGAGATTCGGAAAGCTGTTCTTATCCATTATCCTTCTGTCTGTACTGAAGGACAATCTGCCATAATGGTCCTTGCCACTCACCTAGAAATAGCCTGAGGTCTTGGAATCAGTTAGCCAAAGCTCTGTCTATGGTTCTACGCTGAATATCTGCTGTGTGGTCTTTGGCAAGTCTTCATACTATATTCTTAAAAAATTCACAGTCAGAAACTGACATGGAAATGCAGGACTGTGCATCACACGAGTGTGTCAGGATGCTCGCTTGCCCTGCCTCTCCTGCCCATGACATAGCAATGCAGCTTATGTGAACTTCAGAGCTGCTGCTGGAGGCTGGCCTACCTCCCAGGAGCCGTTTACTCCTGGATTCCTAAGCGTTCTCACAACAACCTACAGCCTCCTCTCCATGTTGAAACAAACCCGTGATGAAGACTGGCGTGAGCAGCAATGCAAATCTGAGCCAGAGCTCGTGAGTGACTGACTGTGATGTACACTGACTACCTCTCAGGTGGAGCGACGGCCACGACTCAGGTGACGCTGGTACCATTAATTACTTCAGACTTGTGCACAAGTACAAGCTCTACCACCGCCAGAGCTCACACTGCATCAGTCTAACTCAGGCTTCCTCGGAGCTCAGGGCAGGGTGGGCAGGAGCAGGAATTCTGTTTCAGAATGCTGAAAGAGTGGGGCTTTCATCCACAGACAGCAGATGCAGGACTTCAATTCTCCAAAAGAAAACTTGGACTGAAATACATGCTTCAGGACTAAAATACATGTATAGATTAAATATTTATGTCTCGTTAACAGAAGAAACAAATGTTGAGTTACACCGCATTTTTGAGATTGGCATCAGACAGCACAGTAATTATGCCAATCCAGAATACTGGGGTGGCTGAGCCAATTCACCATGGCAATTCCTACGTCCTGATATATTGCTTCATTTTCCGAAAAGAAGGACCAAGTTATACTAAGATTTTGATGGAGGGCTTCCCTGATAGTTCAGTTGGTAAAGAATCCGCCTGCAATGCAGGAGACCCCAGTTCGATTCCTGGGTCAGGAAGATCCACTGGAGAAGGGATAGGCTTACCCAATCTAGTATTCCTGGGCTTTCCTTGTGGCTCAGCTGGTAAAGAATCTGCCTGCAATGTGGGAGACCTGGGGTTGATCCCTGGGTTGGGAAGATACCCTGGAGAAGGGAAAGGCTGCCCACTCCAGTATTCTGGCCTGGAGAATTCCATGGATTGTATAGTCCATGGGGTTGCAAAGAGTCGGATACAACTGAGTGACTTTCACTTTCACTTTGACAGACTAGTCTTACAATAACAAATCTCACACACACACAACAGATACATATAACACACATACACGACACATAATGTGGCAAAAGATAATGCTTCTGAGAGGGGAAGTAAAACACATGGAACATTCTGGGGAGAGCCTTTGCCCCTCCATTCTCAACTGCAATTAATTTGTCCTTTTCCCCTCCCTCACTTTCTGGGCCACAACCTTCATCCATTCATTTCCTGTCCCAATGATTATCTCAGTGAGGCTCAAGGAAGGGAGGAGGAGGAAGTGGCAAGGAAAACAGGTTGGGGAATAAGAAGATAAAAAGTCCTGGGAGTTGGGGTGTCTCTGGAGTCCTCCTGGGCCCTGCAACTCCCACGCGCTCCCTGCCTTCTTTGGGGCCCAAGTCCTCACCTTTGAAAAGAGGCTGAAGCATCCCAGACGGCTCACGATGCAGTAAACTTCAGGGAGGCGCTTTCCTTTGCCACCAGGCTTTTGGGAGTGAAACACAGGGAGATTATGAGCGTGACCAATCTCAGGGGAGGAAAGATCCCAGATGTTTTGAACATGGTGCCAACTGTTTCCACACACCAGTTTTTTTGAAAATCAATACGGTAAGCAGTTACCAATACCCCGTCTCACAGGTGGAACCACTTCTGGTTATGTAGACAGGTGTTAAAATTCTCCCAAAGGGACCAAATCAAGAGTTTCGTGCACACAGTAGGAGCTCAGTGTGGCCCACAGATCCAGAAAATGAGGAATCTTAACTTGTTTACTCATATCACTTAACTTGTTTACTCGCATTACTCATATCACTGTAGTTTTTCTCAAATAACTTATTTATTCCTTATAATTATTATAACTCCAAATGAGAAATCTTTTCTAAAAATCCTTTTTTGAAAACTATTAATTTTCAAAACAAATAAAGGAAAGCAATCTCAATATTTAAACTCCAAGGAATTATAGTGACAGAATTTATTATCCCACTTAACTTTTTCGATTATTATCCATTTTTATTCACTAATTCAACAAACATTTACTGAGCAGCCGCTGTGTGCCACACATTATTGACTATATTGGCCTATGTATAATAAGACTAAAATATGCTCTCAGTGGAAAATAATTTGCCACTACTGAAGGTACTCCCAAAAATGGGCCTCGAAAAGACAAGTTCTAAAATGTTTTGGCATGATCATCTCACTGAAGTAAGTGTCTGACTTTTAAAGGTTAATGTTCTGAAGGAGACACTTAAATTATTTGTGTCATGAACCATAAAGCCATCCTTCTTCGGCCCTTACCACTATTATGAAAGCTCTCTGTAAGCTCTGAGTCTGTTGAGCACACTTTATTACAAAGCACACCTGCCTTAAGGGGGGATGCTCATTTATTTGGCAGGGAAAGCAGTGGAGAAAGTATTTTCTTTCCAAGGGAGGCAGACAGTGTTTCCATCCACGGTGAGGCTCATGTGGACCCCCAAACACTCCTCCCCGTGTTTAACGGCCCTGAGGAGCTCGCTACACCTCTTGTCTGTGGCCTGTGGCAAATGAGGCCTGTGGCGAATGAGGTCCTAGGAAGCCAGTGGGGGGCCCGCAGGGAGCTCTCGCTGCCGGAGAGCAGGGGATACTGACCAGCAGTCTTCGGCAGTAACCAAACCTTCTGCTCCCATCTTCTCCAGTTAAGACAAACGAGAATGTTTCACTGTGGTTGGGAAAATGAAAGGAAGTACGTTACTCTCCGACCACAGCACCATGAGACTAGGTATCAATTACAAGAAAAAAACTGTAGGAAACACAGACACATGGAGATTACACAACATGTTTCTAAATAGCCAACAGGTTACTGAAGAAATCAAAAGAGAAGTCAAAAAATTTCTAGAAACAAATGTCAATGAAAACACGACAACTCAACACCTATGGGACGCAGCAAAAGCAGTTCTAAGAGGGAAGTTTATAGCAATACAATCCTACCGCAAGAAACAAGAAAAACAGAATAGACAACCTAACCTCACACCTAAAGCAACTGGAAAAAGAAGAGGAAGTGTTACAAAACAGAACAAAAGTCGCATTGTGCTGAGCCACCAGGGGACATGGATGTGAGTCTGAGTGAACTCCGGGAGATGGTGATGAACAGGGAGGCCTGGCGTGCTGCGATTCATGGGGTCGCAGAGTCGGACACGACTAAGCGACCGAACTGAACTGAACCAGGGGACATTCGGGAGGAGGCTGTCAGAAAGCGCGGCTCCCTGTCCTGCCCGTCCATCTCTGGGCTGTGGCTCCAGAGTCTCTGTCAGAGACACGGGGATCTCAAGTGTCGTTGTGTCCTGAGAGGAAGTGAGGGCTTTTCTTTCCACCCTCAGCCCTCAAATAACTCTATCACCTGGGCCATCCCATCGAACAGACACAGTGGTCGTTGTTCCTCTCCTGGGGATAGCCCAGGAGTGACTCAAGACTGGGGGGTGTTGGGAGGGAGCTGGGTAGCAGTAGGCAATGGTGGTGCCCTTCTTGGAGCTGCCCATGGGGCAGCTCTCCTGGGCACCGAGGCTGCGACTGCCCTTAAAGACTGCTGGGCCAACCTCGAGGTACTCAGTGTCCCTCGAACACTTAGGATTTGTAGCCTCCCGAGTTTGGTCAGTTGCTGAGACCTCTGATAAAAAAATACTTCCACCCAACAATATGGGTTAAAGCAGAAATGTAAACTTGATCACAGTCTGAGTAACGGCTGGATGTGTTGCTGAAGGAGTATTTTCACAGCACTGGACAAGGTTTTATTAGACTATGAATTACATTATTGCCCATCACGTCAGCTTATGAGACACATCCAAGATGGAGGGGGAGGTCTGGGAACCTGCACATTTGGCAAAATGAGTCTTGTCTTCAGGCATGCTTTACAAACACCCGTGGGGGAAATTTATACACTCGAGTCTGTCAGGCTGACTTACCAGTAGGACTGACTTACGTACAGGGTCTGCCGGCGACGACCTCTCTCTAGCTCTCACTTCAGTCTTGGCGGGGCCGGGGGAGGACGGGGAGACGCCAGCACATACCTGGTAAACTGCTGGACCGGAGTCCAGTCCTTGGCATCGGGGAAACAGAACTGGGGGATAGCCTTCAGCTGGTCCTCAGCTTCTCTCATGAACTTGAACGACCTTCCAGCTGCAGGGAGGAGGGTGAGAGGAGGCTGGAGAATAAGCCCCGGTGTGAGCAAGACAGATGCTTGACAGGTGCACAGCCCCCACGGCCCTGAAGTCAGAACTGTTGCCTTAACCTCCACGCTGAGGAGGGCTTGCAGCTCAGGCTCAAGCTATTTTTTCCCTCAGGGCAGTTTCAACTATAGTCTTAGGCGGGGAGCATGGAGAAAAAAATAGTGTGCTTTAGAGAAATGTTCTCTATGCCTAACATTCTGGAATATAAGCATTTTAATCAATAAGGAAGAGCTGTCATAGCAACGGCTTCCGAATCCGAGACACAAATCTGCAAGGCAGAGCCGCAAATCTAGCTGTCTGACGTCTGGACCTAGGCAAAGCTGGCCCTCTTCAGTTTCGGCAGAGATGTTTTACAGCCCTTCTTAGTGACTCCATCCAGGTAAATTACATTATACAGTGAAATTTAATTCATTTCAGGAAGTCTTTGAATATTAGAATTAAAGGAAAACTAGACACGAGGCTGACATTCCTAGAGAGAAGAAAATAAACCCGGAGAAGTTAAGTGATTTGTCCACGATCACAAATCCAGGAAAGAATCAAAGTGATCTTAATTTCTGTCTTCTTGCTCTCTAATTATCTGACACATCACAGACTGGAGGAATACCATCTCACTTCAAAACGGAGCGAATGGATGAAGTCTAACTTTAGAGATCATATTTAAAGCCGTGACTCTGCTTGTTCTGTGTCTGAATGGGTACCTGCTTCAAAAAGCACTCTCTTCTGTGGAATCTGCTGGGCAGCAATGCCCCTGTAGCTAACCACACTGTACTGCGCACCTGGAGATGTCGGGATGCTGAGTTCTATGCCACATGTTTTCTTTTTGCCTCAACTGAAAAAAAAAAAGGCACTCTAGGTAAAAAGTTTGGGATACAAAAAAAAATAGTTTATAATTAGCATAGTTTGCTTATAAATTGGTACTCCTAAAGTGCTGGGAGGAATTGTTGACTTTTTGTTGTGTTGTTGTGATAGTTTACACTTGTTATTTCCTTTATAAACAGTTAAAGAAAAAATAAACCATGATAAAATTGCCTTCAGTCGTCTAAAATATCAGGTACTTGAACTGAGTGGAGTGTGAATTTCTAAAATCAGGAAACTGTAACATCTAACTTAAAGTCTTACTATTGTCCATAATTTCTCATTTTGTTCCTCACACCTTTCCATTAGCCTTCACCTCAAACCAGGGCTTCCCAGGTGGCCCTAGTGGTAAAGAACTCGTTAACACAGGAGACTTTTTAAGAGACTCAGGTATGACACCTGGGTAAGGAAGATCCCTTGGAGAAGGAAATGGCAACCCAATCCAGTATTCTTGCCTAGAGAATCCCATGGACAGAGGAGCTTGACACGCTACAGTCCATAGCGTTGCAAAGAATTGGACATGAATGAAGTGACTTAGCACAGCACCACCTTAAACCAGTCTTGCAGTTTCTGAGGTCTGTTGGCCAATGGTACTCCTTCACAGAGGATCTGCAAGCCTTCCCAAGGCCATGAAACATCAGAGAGAAGAGGCCTCTGAAGACAGCGTCCAAAGGAATAGGACATTGGCCTGATGGCTTTCAACTTGAAAACTCACTTCTAGTATGATCCTTATTCGGCCAGATCAAATTTAACTAAAGCTGCTACTAATATAATACCAATGCTTGAGACAACTATCGATGAATGAAACACAGTCACCATACGCAGACTTGGAGCCAGTCATTAATTGTTCTTCAGTCTTTCTTCTTCAGAGGAACAGTCTTTGAGTTGACAATTTACTAGTTCAGACTGTTGCCAAAGCAGTAGGTTTGATTACCCTCGGACAGTCTTGAAAAGAATACCAGCTGGGTATAGTTGTTGGGGGGGATCATTATCACCATAGAGTGATGGACCCCAAAAAACAAATAATACAAAAGGAAGGAACAGTGACATTTTTCCATAGTGGAAACAGCATTAATTAGAGAACTGAAGAGCAAGCCTTGTAGAAGAGTGAGTTCCAGTGCTTTCAATATGGCCCAGTCACCACCTGAACACACCTGCCCTCAGACCACACGCACGACACCCACAAATATATCTATACACATGTATGCATATACACACTGTCATCAACATACAAGTTATCAACTCATGTGCACATATGTGCTCGGACACACACAGGAGCACATTTACAGGAAGAGACACACAGACAGCTCTCTTACAGATACAATCAATTGCAGATGGCTGGGAAACAGCCTGATCTCTGTGAGGCGTCATGAAAGATAACTGTGAGGTGTCAAGCATTTTAATGGAATATGGCAGGCATGATTGTTAGTGCACAAATATGGAGTGGAAACCTTGATCAAGGTGTCTATAGGAGTAGGGGATAAAACTCAAGAAAGAGTTAAAAATGAGGAGAAAGAAGAAGAAAAAAGAACTTCTGACAGAGGGAGCAAGTAAAGGCAAGGAGATAGATATGGTAGCCTGGCATGCAAAAATGCCCACAAAAAATGATCACCAGAACATTAAAGATAAACACCTAAAGAAAAGCTGGCAGCAAGATGCATTTCCAACAGAAAGAGAGCTGCTAAATAGATCAGGGTATACCCACATAATGTGGTATTATGGAATTTCAAAAATGATGTTTTAGAATTTGTATGAAATATGTTTGTAAATAATGATAGGTTTACAAAGCATGATAAGGAAATTACACAATGTCCGACCTCAGTTTTCTAAGAAAATTCTACTCTGAGAAAAGACTGGAGAAAGACAATGAAATGCCAACAACAAGGACCTCTGCGGGACTGGAGATGACTTTTTCTCTAAACATTTCTGTATTTGTCTCCCTTTCCACAGTGACAAGGCAACTTTCTACTCAAAAGTTTTAATGTGATGTCTAGGAGGCTGGAAAATCCCATGGATAGAGGAGCCTGGTGGGCTGCAGTCCATGGGGTTGCTAAGAGTCGGATACGACTGAGTAACTTCACTTTCACTTTTCACTTTCATACATTGGAGAAGGAAATGGCAGCCCATTTCAGTGTTCTTGCCTGGAGAATCCCAGGGACAGGGGAGCTTGGTAGGCTGCCATCTATGGAGCTGCACAGAATCGGACACGACTGAGGCGACTTAGCAGCAGCAGCAGCAGGAGACTGGAGAGTTCATGTTGGAAGCTCAGGCATTTGATAGTTAGTGTGGCTCATTAATTCATTCATGGGACACTGACTTTACTCCTGGAACACTAAGCATCACTGTATGTATAACACTGTGCTAGGCCCCGAGGGAAGTAAATAAAATAACAGGCCCATCCCTCATGCCTTGGTGCTTGCTCTGTGAGGTCCCCAACTAAACGTGGGCATATGTAGCACTGAGGTTTTCAGGGAGATGGAGGAGATGGAGGAAGTGAGTCAGTGCCCGTGTGGAAGGATGGTGCCTACGGCTTATCTCCCTTACACACATTTCCGTCCCAAACACCAAGCTGAGGACGCAACTGCTCTGCTGGTCTCCAGTGGGCAGGACGGAAGGAAGGGTGACTCAGGAGGAGGAGAGGGACAGCTGGACCCCAGGTCTTGGCAGATGCCGGGGTTTTGCTTGGTGGTGGCAGCTAAGGGAGGCTCTGAGGGCACTCACTCAGGACGTGAGTGCCCTCCCCTCTTCCTATCTCTGATCACCACTGTGTGCACGGGACAGAGACTGGCACACTTTACTCGTGAGTCTCTGGAGTCTCTCATGCCCTCCTGTCAGAGGGTAAGCTCCCTGAGGACAGGAAACACTTCTGCTCATCTTTGCAATCCCCTGGGGCCAAGCAGAAACCAGCTGGAATGTAATAGGTGTTGAGGTGAAGTCACTCAGTCCTGTCTGACTCTTTGTGACCCCGTGGACTGTAACCTACTAGGCTTCTCCGTCCATGGGATTCTCCAGGCAAGAATACTGGAGTGGATTGCCATTTCCTTCTCCAGGGGATCTTCCTGACCCAGGGATAGAACCCGGGTCTCCTGCATTGGAGGCAGATGCTTTAACCTCTGAGCCACCAGGCAATGTAATAGGGTCTCAGTAAATCCTGGCTGGGCTGCATTAGAAAGTGATGAAAGCTCTCTATCACTGATGCTAAAGCCTGTGGGTCATTTATCTATGACAGGCCATGCCACTTTAGGCATTATTGAGCGCCATTTCATTTTAGAAACCATGATTAATAATATAGGATGGCTTCCCTGCTGGCTCCGACAGTAAAGAGTCTGCCTGGAATGGAAGAGACCCAGGTTCAATCCCTGGGTTGGGAAGGTCCCTCGGAAAAGAGAGTGGCTATCCACTTCAGTATTCTTGCCTGGAGAATCTCATGGACAGAGGAGCTTGGTGGGCTACAGTTCATGGGGTCGCAAAGAGTTGGACACAACTGAGTGACTTTCACTTTAATATATGGTAAAGCCAAATCCACACAGGACTGACCCATGTGAGAACAGAACAGGATTCTTGCACTTGCACACAAAAACAGAGGCACACAGGGCACACAGACGTATGCAGCACGGACACAAACGTGACACTCCTTTTGCAGTTGATGGGGAAGAGGCTTCTAGGGTGGGCTGGGGAGAGATATGGCCGGATAAGGAGATGGGGAGAGTGGATAGAATGGTACCGTCAGCATAGTGACCACAGGAAGCAAGTATTTCTGTCCCTGCTTGAGTCATGCATTGAAGGCAGGAAGAGAAGGGGACAACAGAGGATGAGATGTTTGGATGGCATCACCGACTCAATGGACGTGAGTCTGAGTGAACTCTGGGAGTTGGTGATGGACAGGGAGGCCTGGTGTGCTGCAGTCCACGGGCTCAAAAAGAGTCGGACACAACTAAGCAGCTGAACTGAACTGAACTGAACTGAGTCATGCATCTCACACCCCTCAAACTTCCTAAATGCTCCAGCAGCGTTTTTTTTTTAAATCAATATACTTTAATTAGGTCCCATTTTTGAAATTCTGGACACTGAATGTTCCTTGGGCTCCTACACCTCCCTGAACCATGAGTCCCAGTAAGATCTTCCCAAGAATGCTGCAGTCGATGGCAGGCCGTGGAGCCTGGCCCATCCTGTACCTTCAGTGGGAACTGCTGGGTGAGTTCGGGCACGTACGCAGCCCCAGCCTGCTTCTTGTGCAGGGACACGACCACGAAGTACTCAAAAAGTTGCCTCTCCTGGTACTCGACCAGCTCCCGGTCCAGGGACGGGTATCTCGGAGCCTGCTTCAGCCGTGACTTCACGTTGACCAGGCGCTGGCTGTGGGCTGGAGAGGGAGCAGAGAGAGACAGAGAGCGGAGGACCGCCTGAAAATGACTCCCTGCCAGTGCTGAACTGCACAGAGCTGTGACACGTTATGGAGTTCCCAGCTCAAAGTACTTCTTCTAATCCGACAAAAGCGTCTCCACATTTAACAAATTAGTACAAAGCTCTTTGCTGGGGACTCTTGCCAAAGTTCTAGGAGCAGCAACCCGCTGCCAGGCTGACTGGGGTGCAGAAGCCTGGAATGTGAGGCCTCCATCCCACCGTGGATTTGCTGTCTGGACTTGGGGCAGCGGCTTGAGTGGCCCTTGGGTTCCTGGGTCAGATGGGCTGGGGACTCCTCCTTCAGTCACTTCTATCACCCTCCTCTGGAGGGCTGTGACAAAATCCAGCCCGAGCTTTCGGAGCTGGGAGCTTGTAAACATCCCGTGCGACCCAAGTGGCAGAGGCCTGCCTGGTCCAGAACTCCCATCTGCCTTCTCTCTTGCGACCGCTCTGTGCGCTGCGGACGGTCGGCTCACTCCCGAGATGGGTCAGGGAGCCAGGGGGGTGGCAGAGGCTGAAGGGTGGGGCGCCATCACCTCGCTGAGCAGCCCTGGACTACAGCGTTCCCTGGCTTGCCCCTGGGGTTCTGAAAAGTTGTGCAAACCTCACTGAGACCTAGACTAACATCACTGTGTTCAGGTCCACAGGGACCAGTATTTTCAGTGACTTCATCTAACGGATGAGGACGTAGAGGCCCTGGATCTCAATCATTTCCTCCAGATCACAGAGCCATTTTACAGGAGTAGGGCAAGGGCCCCAGGTCTCTGGAGTCCCAGGCCAGCACGCTGTACCTTTCACAGGTGTGAAGAACACTCATAACGCATGGGTGTGGGGACAGGGAGTCACCGCAGCGGTAGCTACCCTGAGTCTCTAATGTAGCCAGAGGCTCAGGGGCCGGACAGGGCCACCCGGGCTGGGTTCAGACGTCCACGCCTTACCCAGCAAGCTCCTGCAAGGACGCTGTGTCCCCTCACACTCAGCAGGAAGAGCCACCTTCACACCTTCCCCGTCACTAACACGCACCCTGCACAACAGCGGCTCTTCTCACCTTTCAGCTTCTCCTCGGTGTCACTGTCAGACTCGCTGTTCTCATCTGTCACTAGACCAAAAAAAAAAAAAAAAAAAAGGCAAATGTGAGTCTTTCTAATGCAGGAAACTTTTTCATGTGGTAGCACAAATCTGAGAGTTCTAGTTCAGAAGGGCTGGCTTTTTTTTTTTTTTTTTTCTGTTTAAAGGTCATGAACAAATTATGTCTTTGTCCAACTGCATGTGTTTCCAGATTAACTTGGCTGTACTTCAGATGGTACCTCTAGCAAATCCAGTCAAAGATATTGGTCCCTTCCGTGCAAATTAAGCAAAGAAGGTGGCTCCCCTGCTGAGGTCAGAGCATGCAGCCCTGGGCTGGCATGATGGATGGACAAGGGGAGGGGAAGGGAGATTCTGTTTTCAGACTTTGGGGCAGGAGGGACAGTGGCGGGGCCCCTACCTTTTCCTGAGTTGCTCTCTGTGGACTGGGACAGCCTCTTCACGCGTTTCTTTCCTCTCCGGGCTTCATAGATGGCATTGATTCGCAATACCAGCTGCCACACATGGGGAGAAGGGAAGCCTGTGTGAGGGGCTGGGATGCCCTCGCTGCCCATTCTCTTTGAGGGCCCTGGCGGGCCAGGGCTGGGGGCAGGAGGTGGGGGAGACACGTCCCACTGGCCTGCTGGTGTCTTTTAGTCATTCTTCTCAGCCTGATGGAAGCCGGACCCGTCAGGAGCACAGCCAGCCTCTCTGGTGGGGGCTGGTGGTGTCTGAATCTGATGCATCCCGCTGAGACACAGAGGGAGCCATTTCACCCGATAATGGTGTGATGGCTGCGCCCCTTCCGACAGTGCCATCTCAGTGTGGTTTGGGAAGGAGCCTCTGCCCCCAAAACAAAACAAGAAAAGGAAGAGACAGGAAAAAAGCTCTTCCCAGGCAGGGCCCCTTTCACAGGAACCATGCCAAAGTGTGTCTGGGCAGCAAGCAGGAGGGGAGCAGGGTTGTCGTGGCTCTTGAGTCCAAGCTCGGGTCAGCAGGGAGTCAGCCTGGCCCCCAGCTCGCTGTCCTTCTTGCAGACTGGTAGAGGCCTCTCAGGACCACCCTGGTGCTCACGAGCTGAGCTGCTCAGCAGATGCCTTCCTAAGCAGCATAACCTCCAGGCTGACCATAGCAGAGCCGGGTGATGGAGGCCCCCGGGTCACTTCCTGTCTGGCTTTACAGCATCACCTGTAACTTCCAAGAGCAGAAGCTTTCTGGGTTTCACCTGGTTGGGAGAAAGGGTGGTCTACCCAGGCATAATCGAGGTGAGCCAACTACTGATGTTAAGGTGAGCTGGCTGTAAGCTTCCTTGGAAAGCTTGAAATTCTTTTCTACGTTGGGAAGAACGGGAGGGATGTGCTATGGTAAACTGGGTGATGGGACCCAGGTGGGCACAGTTGCCAGTGCCCATCTCTAGCCTCTGCTCTTCTGATCTATTCCCTAAAGGAGCTCGCTGGCTCCTCTCTACAAGCATGGGCCTGGCAGGGCGTGGGGAGCTTATCTCAAGGTCTCCTCGTGGTGGGTCTGGGGTCCAAGCCCCCAGCTCTGCAGAGCGCTCCTGACACGGCCCTGCTGCATCTCCGGACACCTGCGCCCTCTGGCTCCTGACGGGGAGCCCAGCCCCGGCCGTGCCCACTCTCCGTGTCCGCTTCTCTCCCTAACCAGGAATCCCACCTGAACTAGGCCTCTGCCTTCACCCCCAAACCCCTGCCATGTGGTGGCTCTTTCTGTTTGCGCTCACTAACCCACCGTCTCCTTGAGAGCACACCCTCCTGAAGAGGCCTTCTCTTTTTTTCAAGCATGTTCTGACTGGAAGGATACGACACTAACCCCATTTCTCTGGCTATCACATAATTGAACTTTAACAGGAGATAATTTTTTTTTTTTTTTAGTGTTCTGAAGAAAATAAAGTGTTCTGTACTAGAAGTACTGGCCTCTTTAGAAGCCATTTTTAAGTTGAAAAAAATATCTTTAACTATAAGCTCATTAGGAAGATGGTGTGTTTCAGAGAGCCATGTGGTACTTAATTCTGCTATGGTGGCTGCCAAAGAAACAGGGCTCCACACAAACCTGCCGTGTGTGCTGAGGGGGCAGCTGGCTTCATTAGAAAGGACAGCACTGTGATTCATGAATCCTGGGGACATCACACTGCTGAGTAAACAACTGCTTGGTTTCAACTGCTGCTGAAGAAGGTACAGGGTTGCTAGGAGAATACAGGGAAGGAGTGTCTCTTTCTCTCCCCTCCTCCACCAGGACCTTCATTCCTCTTACGGCCAAGCTGGGAGAAACCAAGGGGAGAATCCATGCTTCCAGAAGGGACTCTATGTTACACGGTTCAGCAGAGGCAGCTGAAGGAATGCCAACCAACCCACTGTCTCATCAGTTGTGAGTAGACCGTGAAGTCCTTCTTGCTAGATCAGAAACACAACAGCCAGGGTTTTGGACAGCAAATGAAGGGTCAAAATCTGGAAGTCATGAATGTGCCTGAAAAAGAACCTTTGACTTCAAGGAAGGATTCCGAGCATCTAGAAAGAAGCTTCATACTCAAGAGTGGGGGTAAGTCTAGGTTAAGATTAAGTAGCAAGTGACAGAATTGAGGATTCATGAAACTTAGAATAAACTATAGTTAGTCACTTGTTTTCTTTTTAGACATTCCTACAGACTTCCCTGGCGGTCCAGTGGTTAAGATTCTATGCTTCCAATGCAGAGGGTGTGGGTTCAATCCCTTGTTGGGGAACTAAGATCCCACATGCTTTGTGGTGTAGCCAAAAAATTTAAAAAAATAAGCATTCCTTTGCAGAACTGTGTACTTCACCTTTATGATTACAGTTTTAATAGGATTTTGCTGTTGTTGTGAAAGTGACAGCTAAAACACGGTGATTTTTCTCTGGATTTGATTATATCTGTCAAAGCTGATTTTTTTCCAGGTTTGATTATATCTGTCAAAGCCTATCTGAATAAGTACCTGGGCACTATTTAAGTGGGTGGCAACTCACTTTAATTTCAGGCAATATACTAAGAGGAAACAAACTGCTGCTTGTAAATTAAACACATAGAAAGTGGCAGAAATAATTCTACTTTTCTTTCTACCTCTCTACTTTCATATAATATATGCACACATATTTTCCTCTCCTTAATCAAAAAATCTTTTCTAAATAATAAGATAATATGAAAGTGGTAGAAGACAGAGCTTAAGTACTTATTAAGAGATCCCACAGTCAAACTTAGAGTTGTATCAAAGCTCTTTTAACCTAAAGCTGATTCATTTGATTGTTCCTGTTTAATTTGCTAAAATAATGGTGAGGTTGTATAGATGTTACTGGCCATTTGTGCAATTATTCCACAATAGCAGGTTTTTGACATTACAGATACATGTGAGCCTTGTTAGAACGAGAAGAGGAGCAGTAAGGGTGATTCAAGACCCCACACTTTGGGGTCCCCACGAGCAGCCACAATGACAGCACGGGGGAGTGACTCAAAGACAGTCAAAAGGAGACATGGAGCGACTCTGCCGGGGTGAAGGAGACTGGCACCACATGCTGGTGGGAACTCATCCAGCAGACACTGATGATCAGCGCGCAATGTGCACTGCGCCCTGGCTGGGGCAAGGCAGAGCCCGGAGACGGGAGGGGAGTGAGCCCGGAGTCCTGCCCTGGGCCCTCGCTGCCCTCTCCCAACCGCCAGGCTGCAGGTATTAGGTCACCCGACTCTGACTGCCCTTACCCTTCAGGATGCACTCTTGATTATCAAGGTGACTTAATTTCACTTGAAAAAGAATGAAAGAGATGGAGGTGGTATTATGGCCAAAATACCGATGAACCAAACTGAGTCAGGAGGGACCAGCTGGTGACAATGTCCTTTGACTTTTAGGTCCGTGGGTCACTCTGAAAAATTGGATGAAACCTATAGACAACCCACCTCCCTTCCTTGTATCCCCTCAAACTCATCCATGTAGCTTTACATGATTTGATGCGTTTCATGATCCCCTGAAGTCCATCTGCAGACTCTGAAATGAAGAATTCCTTCTCTAAAAGCTCCTGTAGTGGGGGCTTCGCTGGTGGTCCAGTGGTTGGGACTCTGCCTTGCAATGCAGGGGACACTGGTTCGATCCCCCTGGTCTGGGAAGATCCCGCATGCTTCGGAGCAACTGAGCCCATGCGCCATAACTACTGAGCACAAGAGCCGTAACCACCGCAGCTCGTGTGCCTGGAGACCATGCTCCGCAATTGGGGGGGGGTCACTGCAATGAGAATCCAGCATACTGCAATGAAGAGCGGCCCCCATTCACCACTAGAGAAAGGCCACGGGCAGCAACAAAGACCCACCACAGCCAAAAAACAAAAACTTTTAAAATACATTTTAAAAAAAGCTCCTGTAGGAAGTTGGTACCGAGGTGCCCAGCATGGAATGACAGGCATTGCAGGGGCTGCACTGAGCAAAAGGAAATATAACACCAGTGTAAGAAAGAGCAGCCCAGTTCATGCACACCCGAGCCACTGGGCCTGTTTTGCCTTCAGAGCTGAAAAGAGCCAGAAAAAAAAAAAGATATATATATATATATATATATATATTTTTTTTTAATATATATATATTTTAAAGAGGAGAACCTTGTTCACATAAGCCCTCCATTGTTTGTTTTTTTTTTTTTTGGCCACACCACAGGGCACTTGGTTAGTTCCCCAACCAGGGATTGAACCTGTGCCCTGTGCAGGGGGAGCACAGAGCCTTAACCACTGGACCATCAGGGAAGTCCCAGAAAAGATGCATTTCTGACAAGAGCTCCCTCAGAGCACAGGCTCCACGCGGTGCCCCTCTGCAGTGGGAGGTGATGGAGTCTGAGTCAGAGTACCACGGATAGGGCCCTGCTTTTTGAGGCCACGAAGGATGGAGATGCGGCCTTTTTGAGGCTGGGCAGTGGAAACACAGGTTGGGATCATGAGAGTCGTTAAGCAGGGAAAGGCACGGCTAAGAGGAAGGCTGTGTGTGTGCACGCTCAGTCATGTCCGCCTCTGAGATCCCATGGATTGTAGCCTGACGGGCTTCTCTGTCCATGGACTTTTCCAGGCAAGAACATTAGAGTGGGTAGCCATTTCCTTCTCCAGGGGATCCTCCTCACCCATATCTCCTGCTGTGTCTCCTGCACTGCAGGCAGGCTCTTTACCATTAGCGCCACCTGGTAAGCCCTCAGGACCCCAATTATTATGACCAAGGCCCAGCTAGCTCAGCTGCTGGCTTCCTATGTCTACCTGGCCCATGGTGAAGCAGGTAGGAGGGCCCAGTGACTTGATCTCTGCCCAGACTCCTCTGTGGCCTTCCTTTGCAGGGAGGTGTGTATGTGGGCTGCACTCCTGAACACAAAGCTTGTCGCAAGCCTTACCTTGGGTATCTTTCTCTTCTTCCTGCCGTTCTGCAGGTCCCCGAGGTTAAAGAAAATGTCATCAGGGCTGCTGGGGGTGGAGGGAGGGCTGATTTTGGAAGGGGACCCAGTTCCATCCCGACTCAACTTCCTTGTGTCCAGCAGTTTGAAGTTCCTCCTTTCTGAATTTTGCCGAAAAAAGGCAGGTTTGGACAAGGACTGCTGTGAGGGGGGAGGAAGAAAGAAGAGCAAATAAATATAAAGAGACCCCTGAGAGATAAGCGGTGCTGCCAGTGACGGAGACCAAGAAGGTCAAGAGGAGAAGCTCGTCTAAGTCCCCAAGGGCACGCTGAGGTCGTCTATGCTGTTAAGGGCCTAAACACTTATCATCCAATTATGGAAAATGAGGATGATAAAGGATGCGAGTCTAATCCACTCTCTCTTTTTAGACAAGTGGAAACTCACCTGGCTCTATGCCTTACCTTTACAAATGAGGCTTTCTGACACCATGTACTGGGAGTTACAAGACTTATATTTAGCTTTATCCCTGTCACTGGCAAGGGAAATTCCTTCTAATACAAGGAATTTCACTTCTCTGAGCCTCAATATCTGATTTTTAAAAATGAGCTGTTCTAAGGTCAAAAGGCCAACAAAAAAACAATTTAAATATCTGCAATTTATAGAACTCATTTTTTTCTAATACATGCTACAAGTTAATGAGAAGACTAACAATTCAAAAGAAAAATGGCAAAAGATAAGGACTGGAGGTTTATAGAAAAGGAAATATAATAATTTTCAGATACATATAAAAGATTCTTAGCTTCACTCATCATGAAAAAAAAATGAAAATGCCATTGAAGAAATTTTTTTTTCTTGAAATCTTTATTGGAGTACACTTGATTTATACCGTTAGGTTTCTGCTGTACAGCAAAGTGAATCCTTATTAATTAGTTTTCTATTTCATATATAGTAATGTGTATGTATCAATTTCAGTCTCCTAATTTATCCCTTCCCCCCGATCCCTCTTAGGGAAGAGGGGGTGGCGAGGAAGCTACGTGCCTTGAGCCTCGAAGACGAAGCTGACCTGACTCAGCCAGGGTTCATTCACCCTTCCTGTCTGTGAATGTGGCTGGCGGCTTAACCCCTTCCAGTCATCGCATGTCCCTGTCTTACTGCCCCAGGAGGCCAACAGCAGGGAACTCAGAGGGTCCTTGATATAAAATACCCCACCTCGTCTTTACCTATCTCAACCTCACTCCTCTGCTCGCTTAAAGAAGACTCCCCCAGGAAGCACTGGGATGCCATTCACACCCGCATACAGTTGTTCTCCTGTGCCCACAGGTACACACATTCACATGCACACTCAGACTCTACACCCATAGGAATACATAGGCAGACACACATGTTCTGTCAACTGGGGACATTACACTAATGTACCACCGTGGCATTACATTGAAACAATGGCATAACTTGCAGGCAGTACAAACCACTTTTTAAAAGAAATTAATGGCATGGGGAAATATTCATGATAAATGTAACAAAGCAGCAAAAAAGTATATATGAAAATATATATATATGATATCATTCCAAATATTTTTTTTATGTACACACACATGCACACACACACACAGTATGACACGGTCTGCAAAGAAGTAAACCAAAGTGTCAACAGTGGTTTTCTCTGGGTGTTGGGATTACATGCAATTGTTAAAAGGCTTTTAAAACACACACACATACACACACACATATACATAATAACCACCTGTTTTAGAAAAAAATACTGGTGAGAATAAAGAAAAAATACAAATTCCCAATTAAAGATGATTTGTTAATTTACACTTCTTGGTATTTAAAAAGAGTTTTACAATGAGAATGTTCTGCTTTTAGAAAACAAGGTAATTTTTTAAAAGGACACATATTGAAAGTCTAATTGTATAGCTTAAGCAAACACACACAAATAATAGTTATGCTGCAGGCACTAGTCTAAGTGGTATACAAGAATTAATTTGATTAACCTTCACAAGACCCCTCAGTTGTTCAGTCACTCAGTCATGTCTGACTCTTTGTGACCCCATGGAGTGCAGCACACCAGGCTTCCCTGTCCTTCACCATCTCAGAGGAGTGTATTATCATTCCTGATTTTTACCAGTGACATACGGATATACAGCGATAAGATCATTTGCCCACAGTCACACAACTAGCAAGCGGTCTACGTGAGTTTGAACAGAGGCAGTCAGGCTCCAAGAGCTGCACATTTGACCGGACACTGCCCCTACATAGCCACACGAGGTGACAGATGGTTTGTTGGTGGAAGATGCTCTGGGTGAGCTACCCAGGTCAACCAGTGGTTTTTTTCCCCTTTAAGTGTCAACACATAAGAAACAACATTAGGTTTCCTTTATTACAAAAAATAGTTTCTATCACATTTGCTGTGCTGTTCTACGTACGGGAATAACAAGAAAACAGCCCGTTCTCAGGAGCTTGCCTCGTGTGTTTGTAAGCATCAGCATTGGCCCCCAGCTGCATGTCTCTCCTGTCAGGAAAACCTGTCCAGTCGCCCCTCACCTTTCTACTAGAAAGAGGCACAATCTAGTTAAATAACTGTCCCCTCCAAGATGTCTTAGGACTCTTCTGTGGCTGGTAGAGGAGGTTGTCATGGAAAGATTGCTTCAGCAAGTTCCAAGTCCCAGATGCAGCCCAGATGTGGCAGATGCTCCATGAATACTGGTGCGCTAATGGAAGTTGTGGAGAGGTCTGCGGCTGGGCCCAAGGATGGGGACAAAACCAGACACCCAGATGTGGGAAAGCAGAGGACTGCGCGTGACGCACGGTCTTCCTGATGACTCGCAAAGGCCGCAACGGCCTGCAAATACGAGTGGCAATCAGGTGTGCATTGGGCAACTGGGTTACCTTTCTGCAGGACAGCGCCTCTGGACTTCAAGTTCTCATTGACAGGGTTACCTACTGTGTTTCACTGCTTTAAAAAAATTATTAAAAATTATTAAAATTTAATTATTTTATTTTTGGTTGCACTGGGTCTTGGTTGCTGCATGCAGGCTTTCTCTAGTTGTGGCTCAGTAGTTGCAACTCTCTGGGTCTAGAGTGCAGGCTCAGTAGCTGTGGTGCACAGGCTTAGTTTATCCCTGGTACGTAGACTCCTTCCAGACCAGGGATTGAATTTGTGTCCCTTGCACTGTCAGGCAGATTCCAATCTATTGTACCACCAGGGAAGGAAGTCCTCTGTTGCACTACTTTAGGGACAGAGGACCAACGTTTTCTCTAGCTTGGCAGGAAGGGGAAGAAAAGAGCTGCTAAGGGACTTCCCTGGTGGTGGATAAAACTTCACCCTCCCAATGCAGGGGGCCTGGGTTCGATCCCTGATTGGGGAATTCGATCCTGCATGCATGCTGCAACTAACAAGCCCTCATTGCTGCAACAAACAATCTGAGAGCTGCAACTAAGATGCAGCACAGCCAAAATAAATAAACATTTAGGGAGAAAAAGAGAAAAGGGCTACTAAGCCTTTATTTTCTGATACTAGGGAGGATCATCCAGTTCTGCAGGCAGATTTGCTTTGGGTAGATGTTTTCCATTGTTCTGAAGTAGAACTGAGTAAGATACGAATGGGTCAGACTGGGTGTGACAACCTTCTTTTTCCTTTTGCAAAGATTTTTACTGGAGTGTAGTGGATTTACACTGTTGTATTAGCTTCTGCTGTGCAGCAGAGTGATTCAGTTATACATATACATATATCTACTCTTTTTTAGAGTCTTTCCCCATCTAGGTCATTGTAGACTATTAAGCAGAGTTTCCTGTGCTATACATAGGTCCTTATTAGTTAACCGTTTTATACACAGCAGTGTGTATATGTCAAACTCAACCTCCCAATCTATCCCCCACCTTTCCCCTCTGGTAACCATAGGTTCATTTTTTATATCTATGACTCTATCTGTTTTATAAATAAGTTCATTTATACCTTTTTTTTGGATTTCAGTTATAAGCAATATTATATGACATTTGTCTTTCTCTGTCTGATTCACTTCACTCAGCACTACCATCTCTAGGTCCATCTATGTTTACTGCAAATGGTATTATTTTGTCCTTTTTATGACTGAGTAACATTCCACTGTATACATGTACCACATCTTCCTTTTCTATTCTTCTGTTGATGGACTTCGTGACCTAGCTATGGTAAATAGTGCTACAATGACCACTGGGGCATGTATCTTTTCAAATTATGGTTTTCTCTGGATATATTCCCAGGAGTGGGATTGCTGAATCATATGGCAGCTCTATTTTTAGCTTTCTACAGAAACTTCATACTGTTTTCCATAGTGGTTGTATCAATTTACATTCCTATCAACAGTGTAAGAGGGTTCACTTTTCTCCACACCCTCTCCAGCACTTATTGTTTATAAGTGCTTTCTTTCTCCAAAGAAGAAAGACAGATAGCCAAGAGGCGCATGAAAAGATGTTCAACATCACTAATCATTAGAGAAACGGAAACCAAAACCACAATGAGGCCTCACACTGATCTGACCTCACACCAGTCAGAATGGCCATCGTCAAAGTCTACAGACAGCCTTCTAAGCCAGACTCATTCACTGAGGGAAATGAAGGATTCCCTAAATGCTGAGCACATCCAAATTCCAGTGAAAACACAAACAACACATTTCAAAGGCAAGTAGAAACTGTTTGTCAATTATTGGCTGTCATGGCTCCTTTCCACAGGAGGAGAAGACAGCAGTTCATTGGTTTTGGCAAGTACTGTAGCAATTGATTTGGGCCAGTAAGATCCAGCCTTCGTGAAAGGTTCAACCTTCCACTCTCTTGAGGAAGATTCCCTTTGTGACTATCAGGCTTTATGTGTATACCCCCGCCCACCAGCCAATGCTGACCTCTAGCAGAGCCTAGAGAAGAAGCTGGCTTCTTTTCTTAGGCTGGAAACAGATCCTTTTGATGGGATTTAAAGTGACACTTGTAGCCTGGATTTGGTCTCCATTTAATTTCTTACAACTAAACCACTGTGTAACAACTACTTACAGGAAACACAAAGAAACCAAATACATACTTTCTGACCTAGAGGAGCCTACAGTCTAGTTGAGGAGATATTTTTAAGACATATTACATGACTCGATAGATGGTTAGATAGCATCACTGACTCAGTGGACATGAATTTGAGCAAACCCCAGGAGACAGTGAAGGACAGGGAAGCCTGGCGCACTGTCGCCTATGGGGTGGCAAAGAGCTCGACACGACTTAGTGACTAAATAGCAATATGACTGAAGTCAGACTTCAAACCATCAAAATAAGAGATGTCATAAGGCGGAATATACAAATTAGTGTAAAATGAATGCTTAGCCCATGGAGTGTTACAGGAGAGCAGAGGGGATCAGGTCCCAGGGACTAGGATGGCCTGGAGGCTTTCTGAAGGAGGCATGATTGAGCTGGGCCTTACTGGACTGGGAGAGGTCCAGGCAAGAGCCAAGGGCAGAGGTAGAAATGACCTAGCACAGGGCTGGGCAGAGCGTAGCCTGTGGACCGCATCTGGGCCACCACCTGTTTCTGTCCAGGCCATGAGCCGAGAACAGTTTCACTTTTAAATGACTAAATATACATATATATATTTATGTGACATGTGAAAATTATATAAAATCAAATTTCAGTGTCTGTAAATAAAGTTTTATTGAAACACAGCCTCACTGCCTGTTTACATATAGTCTATGGCTGCTCCACACCACAATGGCAGTGCTGAGCAGTCAAAACAGAGACCATATATTCATTCCCTGGCTCTTCAGAGAAAACATTTGCTGCTCCTGGGGCTATGACATCAGAGGCAGTTAGTAGGCTTTGGCTGAAGAGATGATTTTATATGTAGGAACTGTGGCAAATGGGTGTCCAGGGATCCATTATGAAGAATGTGTAATGTTATGTTAAATAATATGAATTCATACTAATGTGTTCTCTGTTTCTTTAATTTTGTCATTTCAAAAGTATATAAATGAAATCATGTAGTATGTAAACCTATGAGAGTGGCTTTGTTCACTTGCCGTAATTCTCTGAAGATTTATCCAGGTTGGTATACATCAATAGCTTATTCCTTTTTAACGTTGAATAATAGTCTATCATACAAATGTGCTGTACTATATATAACCATTCACCCACTGAAGGACACTGGAGTTGTTTCCAGTTTGGATCATTATGAATAAAACTACATGTGTTAAAAAAGAAGAATATGAATTCAGTTCCTAAGCAATGTGTTGAAATTATCATGTATGAGAATACAGTAATATTATCTGTATGTACATAGTACAAAACTGCAAAAGGTTCAAAAAGATATTCTGAGAAAATGTCAGTGTTCTTTCCTGACCTCTAGATACCCAGACAACTCTGCAGAGGTGCCTGCTAACTCATTCTTAGGGACTGTTACAGAGACATTCTTGTGCATTCACAAACATATATGAGTTTATGTCAGGACATTCTTCTTCACAGCTGTGTAACATGGATGTACTGTCTTATTTACACCTGGGGAGAATTCTGAGCCGGATGCTACAACGCTACTTTAGGAAGCCTTGCTGAGCAGAGGGTTCCAGGAGAACTAGACGCAGGAAGCAGAGGCAGGCCGCTGACGAACAAATCCAGGAGCCTGCAGTGAGGATGCCTGGCTTTCCTGCGTAACGCAGAACCCCAGCCTGCTCAAGGCCACGGTGCTGGGGACCCCCTCCCTGCACCGTTTCTCCAGAGGCTCATACCTTGGCAGGTGTGTCAGGGATGGAAGAGGTGGGAGAACCTGGGAAGTTCAAGACACACTTCTTCCCGAGGCAGCGACCATGTAACTCAACGTCCTCATAAGGGTTTTCCTTCATGGGCGGATCTGCAGTCAAAGGCAATGAACAGATCAGAAACTGGGAACACCAAGGAAGCTCTCCTTATCAGATCTCTAGCTAAC
>SJYC01114781.1:0-22369 GCA_006408675.1 Madoqua kirkii | reverse complement strand
TACCGTTAGGTTTCTGCTGTACAGCAAAGTGAATCCTTATTAATTAGTTTTCTATTTCATATACAGTAATGTGTATGTATCAATTTCAGTCTCCTAATTTATCCCTTCCCCCCGATCCCTCTTAGGGAAGAGGGGGTGGCGAGGAAGCTACGTGCCTTGAGCCTCGAAGACGAAGCTGACCTGGACTCAGCCAGGGTTCATTCACCCTTCCTGTCTGTGAATGTGGCTGGCGGCTTAACCCCTTCCAGTCATCGCATGTCCCTGTCTTACTGCCCCAGGAGGCCAACAGCAGGGAACTCAGAGGGTCCTTGATATAAAATACCCCACCTCGTCTTTACCTATCTCAACCTCACTCCTCTGCTCGCTTAAAGAAGACTCCCCCAGGAAGCACTGGGATGCCATTCACACCCGCATACAGTTGTTCTCCTGTGCCCACAGGTACACACATTCACATGCACACTCAGACTCTACACCCATAGGAATACATAGGCAGACACACATGTTCTGTCAACTGGGGACATTACACTAATGTACCACCGTGGCATTACATTGAAACAATGGCATAACTTGCAGGCAGTACAAACCACTTTTTAAAAGAAATTAATGGCATGGGGAAATATTCATGATAAATGTAACAAAGCAGCAAAAAAGTATATATGAAAATATATATATATGATATCATTCCAAATATTTTTTTTATGTACACACACATGCACACACACACACAGTATGACACGGTCTGCAAAGAAGTAAACCAAAGTGTCAACAGTGGTTTTCTCTGGGTGTTGGGATTACATGCAATTGTTAAAAGGCTTTTAAAACACACACACATACACACACACATATACATAATAACCACCTGTTTTAGAAAAAAATACTGGTGAGAATAAAGAAAAAATACAAATTCCCAATTAAAGATGATTTGTTAATTTACACTTCTTGGTATTTAAAAAGAGTTTTACAATGAGAATGTTCTGCTTTTAGAAAACAAGGTAATTTTTTAAAAGGACACATATTGAAAGTCTAATTGTATAGCTTAAGCAAACACACACAAATAATAGTTATGCTGCAGGCACTAGTCTAAGTGGTATACAAGAATTAATTTGATTAACCTTCACAAGACCCCTCAGTTGTTCAGTCACTCAGTCATGTCTGACTCTTTGTGACCCCATGGAGTGCAGCACACCAGGCTTCCCTGTCCTTCACCATCTCAGAGGAGTGTATTATCATTCCTGATTTTTACCAGTGACATACGGATATACAGCGATAAGATCATTTGCCCACAGTCACACAACTAGCAAGCGGTCTACGTGAGTTTGAACAGAGGCAGTCAGGCTCCAAGAGCTGCACATTTGACCGGACACTGCCCCTACATAGCCACACGAGGTGACAGATGGTTTGTTGGTGGAAGATGCTCTGGGTGAGCTACCCAGGTCAACCAGTGGTTTTTTTCCCCTTTAAGTGTCAACACATAAGAAACAACATTAGGTTTCCTTTATTACAAAAAATAGTTTCTATCACATTTGCTGTGCTGTTCTACGTACGGGAATAACAAGAAAACAGCCCGTTCTCAGGAGCTTGCCTCGTGTGTTTGTAAGCATCAGCATTGGCCCCCAGCTGCATGTCTCTCCTGTCAGGAAAACCTGTCCAGTCGCCCCTCACCTTTCTACTAGAAAGAGGCACAATCTAGTTAAATAACTGTCCCCTCCAAGATGTCTTAGGACTCTTCTGTGGCTGGTAGAGGAGGTTGTCATGGAAAGATTGCTTCAGCAAGTTCCAAGTCCCAGATGCAGCCCAGATGTGGCAGATGCTCCATGAATACTGGTGCGCTAATGGAAGTTGTGGAGAGGTCTGCGGCTGGGCCCAAGGATGGGGACAAAACCAGACACCCAGATGTGGGAAAGCAGAGGACTGCGCGTGACGCACGGTCTTCCTGATGACTCGCAAAGGCCGCAACGGCCTGCAAATACGAGTGGCAATCAGGTGTGCATTGGGCAACTGGGTTACCTTTCTGCAGGACAGCGCCTCTGGACTTCAAGTTCTCATTGACAGGGTTACCTACTGTGTTTCACTGCTTTAAAAAAATTATTAAAAATTATTAAAATTTAATTATTTTATTTTTGGTTGCACTGGGTCTTGGTTGCTGCATGCAGGCTTTCTCTAGTTGTGGCTCAGTAGTTGCAACTCTCTGGGTCTAGAGTGCAGGCTCAGTAGCTGTGGTGCACAGGCTTAGTTTATCCCTGGTACGTAGACTCCTTCCAGACCAGGGATTGAATTTGTGTCCCTTGCACTGTCAGGCAGATTCCAATCTATTGTACCACCAGGGAAGGAAGTCCTCTGTTGCACTACTTTAGGGACAGAGGACCAACGTTTTCTCTAGCTTGGCAGGAAGGGGAAGAAAAGAGCTGCTAAGGGACTTCCCTGGTGGTGGATAAAACTTCACCCTCCCAATGCAGGGGGCCTGGGTTCGATCCCTGATTGGGGAATTCGATCCTGCATGCATGCTGCAACTAACAAGCCCTCATTGCTGCAACAAACAATCTGAGAGCTGCAACTAAGATGCAGCACAGCCAAAATAAATAAACATTTAGGGAGAAAAAGAGAAAAGGGCTACTAAGCCTTTATTTTCTGATACTAGGGAGGATCATCCAGTTCTGCAGGCAGATTTGCTTTGGGTAGATGTTTTCCATTGTTCTGAAGTAGAACTGAGTAAGATACGAATGGGTCAGACTGGGTGTGACAACCTTCTTTTTCCTTTTGCAAAGATTTTTACTGGAGTGTAGTGGATTTACACTGTTGTATTAGCTTCTGCTGTGCAGCAGAGTGATTCAGTTATACATATACATATATCTACTCTTTTTTAGAGTCTTTCCCCATCTAGGTCATTGTAGACTATTAAGCAGAGTTTCCTGTGCTATACATAGGTCCTTATTAGTTAACCGTTTTATACACAGCAGTGTGTATATGTCAAACTCAACCCCCAATCTATCCCCCACCTTTCCCCTCTGGTAACCATAGGTTCATTTTTTATATCTATGACTCTATCTGTTTTATAAATAAGTTCATTTATACCTTTTTTTTGGATTTCAGTTATAAGCAATATTATATGACATTTGTCTTTCTCTGTCTGATTCACTTCACTCAGCACTACCATCTCTAGGTCCATCTATGTTTACTGCAAATGGTATTATTTTGTCCTTTTTATGACTGAGTAACATTCCACTGTATACATGTACCACATCTTCCTTTTCTATTCTTCTGTTGATGGACTTCGTGACCTAGCTATGGTAAATAGTGCTACAATGACCACTGGGGCATGTATCTTTTCAAATTATGGTTTTCTCTGGATATATTCCCAGGAGTGGGATTGCTGAATCATATGGCAGCTCTATTTTTAGCTTTCTACAGAAACTTCATACTATGTTCCATAGTGGTTGTATCAATTTACATTCCTATCAACAGTGTAAGAGGGTTCACTTTTCTCCACACCCTCTCCAGCACTTATTGTTTATAAGTGCTTTCTTTCTCCAAAGAAGAAAGACAGATAGCCAAGAGGCGCATGAAAAGATGTTCAACATCACTAATCATTAGAGAAACGGAAACCAAAACCACAATGAGGCCTCACACTGATCTGACCTCACACCAGTCAGAATGGCCATCGTCAAAGTCTACAGACAGCCTTCTAAGCCAGACTCATTCACTGAGGGAAATGAAGGATTCCCTAAATGCTGAGCACATCCAAATTCCAGTGAAAACACAAACAACACATTTCAAAGGCAAGTAGAAACTGTTTGTCAATTATTGGCTGTCATGGCTCCTTTCCACAGGAGGAGAAGACAGCAGTTCATTGGTTTTGGCAAGTACTGTAGCAATTGATTTGGGCCAGTAAGATCCAGCCTTCGTGAAAGGTTCAACCTTCCACTCTCTTGAGGAAGATTCCCTTTGTGACTATCAGGCTTTATGTGTATACCCCCGCCCACCAGCCAATGCTGACCTCTAGCGAGCCTAGAGAAGAAGCTGGCTTCTTTTCTTAGGCTGGAAACAGATCCTTTTGATGGGATTTAAAGTGACACTTGTAGCCTGGATTTGGTCTCCATTTAATTTCTTACAACTAAACCACTGTGTAACAACTACTTACAGGAAACACAAAGAAACCAAATACATACTTTCTGACCTAGAGGAGCCTACAGTCTAGTTGAGGAGATATTTTTAAGACATATTACATGACTCGATAGATGGTTAGATAGCATCACTGACTCAGTGGACATGAATTTGAGCAAACCCCAGGAGACAGTGAAGGACAGGGAAGCCTGGCGCACTGTCATCTATGGGGTGGCAAAGAGCTCGACACGACTTAGTGACTAAATAGCAATATGACTGAAGTCAGACTTCAAACCATCAAAATAAGAGATGTCATAAGGCGGAATATACAAATTAGTGTAAAATGAATGCTTAGCCCATGGAGTGTTACAGGAGAGCAGAGGGGATCAGGTCCCAGGGACTAGGATGGCCTGGAGGCTTTCTGAAGGAGGCATGATTGAGCTGGGCCTTACTGGACTGGGAGAGGTCCAGGCAAGAGCCAAGGGCAGAGGTAGAAATGACCTAGCACAGGGCTGGGCAGAGCGTAGCCTGTGGACCGCATCTGGGCCACCACCTGTTTCTGTCCAGGCCATGAGCCGAGAACAGTTTCACTTTTAAATGACTAAATATACATATATATATTTATGTGACATGTGAAAATTATATAAAATCAAATTTCAGTGTCTGTAAATAAAGTTTTATTGAAACACAGCCTCACTGCCTATTTACATATAGTCTATGGCTGCTCCACACCACAATGGCAGTGCTGAGCAGTCAAAACAGAGACCATATATTCATTCCCTGGCTCTTCAGAGAAAACATTTGCTGCTCCTGGGGCTATGACATCAGAGGCAGTTAGTAGGCTTTGGCTGAAGAGATGATTTTATATGTAGGAACTGTGGCAAATGGGTGTCCAGGGATCCATTATGAAGAATGTGTAATGTATGTTAAATAATATGAATTCATACTAATGTGTTCTCTGTTTCTTTAATTTTGTCATTTCAAAAGTATATAAATGAAATCATGTAGTATGTAAACCTATGAGAGTGGCTTTGTTCACTTGCCGTAATTCTCTGAAGATTTATCCAGGTTGGTATACATCAATAGCTTATTCCTTTTTAACGTTGAATAATAGTCTATCATACAAATGTGCTGTACTATATATAACCATTCACCCACTGAAGGACACTGGAGTTGTTTCCAGTTTGGATCATTATGAATAAAACTACATGTGTTAAAAAAGAAGAATATGAATTCAGTTCCTAAGCAATGTGTTGAAATTATCATGTATGAGAATACAGTAATATTATCTGTATGTACATAGTACAAAACTGCAAAAGGTTCAAAAAGATATTCTGAGAAAATGTCAGTGTTCTTTCCTGACCTCTAGATACCCAGACAACTCTGCAGAGGTGCCTGCTAACTCATTCTTAGGGACTGTTACAGAGACATTCTTGTGCATTCACAAACATATATGAGTTTATGTCAGGACATTCTTCTTCACAGCTGTGTAACATGGATGTACTGTCTTATTTACACCTGGGGAGAATTCTGAGCCGGATGCTACAACGCTACTTTAGGAAGCCTTGCTGAGCAGAGGGTTCCAGGAGAACTAGACGCAGGAAGCAGAGGCAGGCCGCTGACGAACAAATCCAGGAGCCTGCAGTGAGGATGCCTGGCTTTCCTGCGTAACGCAGAACCCCAGCCTGCTCAAGGCCACGGTGCTGGGGACCCCCTCCCTGCACCGTTTCTCCAGAGGCTCATACCTTGGCAGGTGTGTCAGGGATGGAAGAGGTGGGAGAACCTGGGAAGTTCAAGACACACTTCTTCCCGAGGCAGCGACCATGTAACTCAACGTCCTCATAAGGGTTTTCCTTCATGGGCGGATCTGCAGTCAAAGGCAATGAACAGATCAGAAACTGGGAACACCAAGGAAGCTCTCCTTATCAGATCTCTAGCTAACACTCGGTCTCTCCTTGTGGGGATGCATGTTGTCTTGCTATGCATTCAGCCTTCCGCTTGGTAATGATCTCAGTTTTCACTGGGGTGAGTCTCTGTCTCCCCATTCTCAGATGTGTGAGCTTAACTTCACTACCGGTCTCACAGCTTAAGCCAATCTGAATATTCTGAATCCTGGCCTCAGGGACCACTCCCGGAAGGGCTCATGTTCCAGGCCTAAGCCCACTGTTGCATGGCATTCCTGGACTCTGAAGGTGAACAGGGACCTAACTAACCCAGTCAGGTGAGAGTGAACCTCGGGGTGTTTGCTGGGACTTGCAGGAGACAGGCTTTCCTTTTTTGCTGCAGGCAGGGATCCTGGGGAACTGATGGCAGCCATCATGGAGATCGTGGGACACCTGCTGAGAAGGGAGCTAACCTGAGACAGAAGAAGGAAGAGAAAGCCAGTTCTGGTCCCGTGAGCCAACGAACTCCTTTTGTTGTTTCAGCTGGGTTTTCTGTTCCTTGTAACTGAAAGCTACCCTGCCAGGCACACACTAAGAGGAGTCCAGCTCTCGTACCCAGTTTGGACCTGGGACATCTACTCATTGGCAGGAGCCTGTCTCTGGCAGCTTGGACTCAGTAATTCAAATAGCTCGGCTTAGTATCCTGCTTCTTCAAGTCTCACGTTTCCTCCCACCTAGGAGTTTATTCCAGTGCTGATGACTGTGTGCATGCAGGAACGCGTGTATCTGCCCAATCTGCCCTTTGCACAGGCACACAGATGGGTTTTTCCCTCTCACCAGCTCGTTTCTTCCCCACTACCTCCCACTCCAACATACGCACAAATGGTCTGAGTGTACATCTCACTGAAACTGTGATCCTCCCTGAAGATGAGGCAGGCCGCTGACGAACAAATCCAGGAGCCTGCAGTGAGGATGCCTGGCTTTCCTGCGTAACGCAGAACCCCAGCCTGCTCAAGGCCACGGTGCTGGGGACCCCCTCCCTGCACCGTTTCTCCAGAGGCTCATACCTTGGCAGGTGTGTCAGGGATGGAAGAGGTGGGAGAACCTGGGAAGTTCAAGACACACTTCTTCCCGAGGCAGCGACCATGTAACTCAACGTCCTCATAAGGGTTTTCCTTCATGGGCGGATCTGCAGTCAAAGGCAATGAACAGATCAGAAACTGGGAACACCAAGGAAGCTCTCCTTATCAGATCTCTAGCTAACACCTCGGTCTCTCCTTGTGGGGATGCATGTTGTCTTGCTATGCATTCAGCCTTCCGCTTGGTAATGATCTCAGTTTTCACTGGGGTGAGTCTCTGTCTCCCCATTCTCAGATGTGTGAGCTTAACTTCACTACCGGTCTCACAGCTTAAGCCAATCTGAATATTCTGAATCCTGGCCTCAGGGACCACTCCCGGAAGGGCTCATGTTCCAGGCCTAAGCCCACTGTTGCATGGCATTCCTGGACTCTGAAGGTGAACAGGGACCTAACTAACCCAGTCAGGTGAGAGTGAACCTCGGGGTGTTTGCTGGGACTTGCAGGAGACAGGCTTTCCTTTTTTGCTGCAGGCAGGGATCCTGGGGAACTGATGGCAGCCATCATGGAGATCGTGGGACACCTGCTGGAAGGGAGCTAACCTGAGACAGAAGAAGGAAGAGAAAGCCAGTTCTGGTCCCGTGAGCCAACGAACTCCTTTTGTTGTTTCAGCTGGGTTTTCTGTTCCTTGTAACTGAAAGCTACCCTGCCAGGCACACACTAAGAGGAGTCCAGCTCTCGTACCCAGTTTGGACCTGGGACATCTACTCATTGGCAGGAGCCTGTCTCTGGCAGCTTGGACTCAGTAATTCAAATAGCTCGGCTTAGTATCCTGCTTCTTCAAGTCTCACGTTTCCTCCCACCTAGGAGTTTATTCCAGTGCTGATGACTGTGTGCATGCAGGAACGCGTGTATCTGCCCAATCTGCCCTTTGCACAGGCACACAGATGGGTTTTTCCCTCTCACCAGCTCGTTTCTTCCCCACTACCTCCCACTCCAACATACGCACAAATGGTCTGAGTGTACATCTCACTGAAACTGTGATCCTCCCTGAAGATTTTAACTCACCAAATGTAAATGCACACAAGCTCTGTGAATCTGAGTCCCGTTTTTGAATCAGAGAATTCTTGGGAGCCAGGCCAAAGTTACTTTTCAGATACATTTCAGTCTGAAGTTGGGTGGCGTTACTGCCACACTCCTACAGTTTTGGAAAGAGTACGGTAGTCTTCAGTTTTCCTTCATTCAGTAATCACTACAATTCACCAAGAATCTGTCACAAGCCAGATATTTTACCTACCGTCTTCTCCAGTCCTCTAACAAGCCTGTTAAGTACCTATCATCCTCCTTAGTACAGAGATGAGAGAAATGAAGTTCAGAGACGCAAAGTCACCGGCTTAATGTCACACAGCTAACAAGTAGCAGAGTCAAGATTCAGTCACAGATCTTGAGGCTCCAGGTCCTGTGTGTTTCCCACTGCTGCCACGCTGCCTCCCTGGCCATTCATCGCCAGTGCTTCCTCTCATTTTCTCTCACGTATTTCACCCTGGGTCACTCGTCCACCCGCCTACCTGGCTCTCTCATTTGACTACATGTTTGTCTTTGTGTGTGTGTGTTTCAAGCAGCCAGCCCCACCTCCCTCCCGCTCCTTCTCACAGGCAGACTCACGCAGACATTTCGGCCTCTTACCTAGAATGTCTTCATAGACGTTCTCCTCCGATAAAGTGCGTGTGAGCCCCAGCTTAGTCTGTGCGTACCAGTCTACCCTGCTGTTCTCAGAGGAAGACTGCAGTAAGTCTTCAAACTCATAGGACTTCCTGGGTTGTACAAGGTGGGAAGAAAAAAACCCCAAGAACTTAAATCAGATTAGGCTGGTTCAGAGAATATATGCCATGAAAGTATTTTTTTTCCTTGTAAAAATTTCTAATGCCAAAATCAACTCTGTTTCTTATAAGACAGTGTGAAAAATCTTCAAATATGAGATGTGGCTTTTACTTGTGAGAATGTTTATACTATTATGCCAACTAAAGATCGAAGAGTATACATTTAAATACAAACTCCACTTTGTAAGTAAACATATTGAAGGAGGAGATAAGAAAAGAAAGGAAGTGAAACATGGAGCTGCTATCTCAGGACTGAGGGATGGCCTCTCTTCATTTTGCTTTTCTGGATTTTTCAAATGTTCTACAGAACACATGTTAATAACCAGAAAGGAGCAATGCAGGCCAGTTCAGAGCAGAGGAGAGGCCTGGTCCCACCGCCTCTTTCTTTCACCTAAGTGGTTATAATCAGACACCCAAAGGTCAGCTGAGGCACCCCACCGAACTCTGAGATCTGTATAAACATGGCTGGGTTTTTGTCTGGGGCCTGGCTTATTACCACCCTCCCCTCATCCTACATCCACGTGGGCTGTCCTGGGATTGAACAAATTTAGACACAGATCCTGAATCCTCTTTTCACAAGTTTTTCCTTCTTGGATAAACTACCTGAGCCGAAACTTAGTGTCCTGATTTGTAGATAGTAATTCAGTCGATAGGACTGTCCAAAAAATAGAAAAGAGAATGTTTATAAAATCCTTGGCACCTAATAAGCATGTAACAAATGTTAGTTATCATGGGAGGGGGGATAAACTGGGAGATTGGGATTGACATATCCACACTACTATATATAAACAAGGTAACTAATTAAGAACATACTGTACAGGAAACTCTACTCAGTGCTGTGTAATGATCCACGTGGGAGTGGAGTCTAGAAGAAAGTGGATATAGTCATATGCCTGGCTGATTTCACTTTGCTGTACAGCAGAAACTAATACAACATTGCAAATCAACTATAGTTCCACAAAAATAATTAAGACCTAAAATGTTCCTATTATTATACCTGCAGTAGGAATTAGCAACCCACTCCAGTATTCTTGCCTGGAAAGTTCCAGTGTCAGAAGAGCCTGGCGGGCTGCAGTCCTTGGGGTTGCAAAGAGTTGAATCCAACTGAGTGACTGAGCACACCGGCTATTTTTATTATTGTTGTGGCACTACTAATTATTTATGTAGCCAGTGCTGGATTTACTGAAGGAGGCACTGTGCTCAGGGTTTGATAATGAAGGACTAAAAGAGTCAAGAGTCCTTGCCTCAAAGAGCTTACATTCTAAGGAGGAACACAGATGTTTAACCAGCTCACACACAAGTTTAATGACAGAAAAGCACAGCTTGGGAGGATATGGAGGAAGCTTCAGTTCAGGTTAGGGGAATTCATTAGGAGAGGTCTAAATGAGAAAGTCACTCACTGAAGCTGAGATTTGAAGAATAAAAAGAACTTAGTCGGGGAAAGAGTGTCCCCAAAAGAGGGATGGGCATGTGAGAAAGTCCTGAGGTTTCAGAGACCTCGGTGCATTTCAGGGAATGGCAAAAAGACAGTCAGCTCGCTGGACTGCAGGAACAGGGTGCAGAGTGCTGTGCAGCAGAAGGGCAGAGCAGACAGAGGCTATCCGCCCACTTGCCAAGCTTTGGGGATTTCTTGCATTTGAAATGTTTCCTTTTCCACTAGCTTCTTTCTCTGTCTTTAAACACACATGCTACGCTCAGTCGTTCAGTTGTGTCTGACTCTCTGCGATCCCATGGACTGCAGCCTGCCAGGCTCTTCTGTCACTGGAACTTTCCAGGCACGAATACTGGAGTGGGTTGCCATTTCCTTTTCCAGAGGGTCTTCCCGACCCAGGGATTGAACCCGAGTCTGTGGCTTCTTTACCACTGTGCCACGTGGGGAGCCCAAACATGCATGGGGTTCCTCTGTCTTAAAAAGCCTTCCTTTGAAGCAGTGGCCCTTGCAGCTCTGCTATTTCTCACCTTCTTTCTTGCCAACACTTTTAACTGGGGAAGAGGAGAAGCAGAGGTATTCTCTTAGTTTATCATGGTTCACTGGCTTTTCTTTCCTTTACTCTCTCAACCTGTCCATGTGCATCCTCTTTCTGAAATCTCTCCTAAAGGTCACTAGTGAGTTTCTGGTAAAACCTAACCACTCTGCTTGTTTCGTCGCATGACACCACTTGGTCTCTACAGTGAAAGGCAGCAGTGTTCAAAGTTCGACCCATGGGTCAGGGCTGGGGTGCCAGCTCTTATGGTCCTTGCTAAGCTAAGTACAGAAATTGACAGTAAGTGCTTACAAACTCCTCAAGCAATCTGAAGAATGGACTTACAACAGACAAACAAACTGAGGTTTGTATACTGATGAGATTTTTTCATTTCATACCTCTTGTAATCCTTTCTTACTATATTTTACAAAAGGGTTGTTCGCATTGTTTGGCAAAGGATGGGGCACACCTCTGGAGGGTCTGAGGAGGCGGATGCAAGGCGGCCCTAACTCCACATGCCCTGTCAGACCACTCTTCCTGGCCGGCACTGGCAGCTCTCTTCCTCTTTCTGGGTGTAAGAGTTTCCCAAGGCTTCTCCTCTTTAGGATCTATATTATTGATTGACTGGTTGGCTGCGCAGCTTGCAGGATCTGAGCTCCCTGACCAGGGATTGAACCCAGGCCCCAGCAGTGAAAGTGCACTCCTAACCACTGGATAACCAGGGAGTCGCCTAGGCCCTATACTTTTAATATCTGCACATCTGAATTCACCACCCCTTATCTCCACCCTATCCTCACTCCTTAATGCTTGACCTCGGCACTTAGGAACACAAAGACAGGCTTCTAGCCTGGATATCTATGGCCTTAAGTCAGACCGGGACGATCAAACTGTCACCTGGGGTTTTGGGGCTTAGGGACAGAAGGTCATGCCCCGAAGGAGGGGATACCGACCCACGAGCCCCTTCTTTTTCCCTTTGAGGCGTCCAACGAGGAGAGGAAGGACTGAGCTTTGGAGCTCTAGTAGAAGCCTGGGGGGGCGGGGGGGAAGCAGGTCTGAGCTGTTTCTCTAAGACGAGAAGGGGCTGTGCTGTGAACCCACCCCGAGCACTTCCTAGTCCGGGTGCCGTTAGCCCAGGCTGGCAATAGCCAGCAGGTGGACTGGGGCTGGAGGTGTGGCCCAGAGCACGGTCAAGTGACTGACCAAGAGGGGCCAGAACTCCTGGGTTCCCCTGCTGGGAAGAATAAATTTTATATCAGCTAGAGTCCTCAGCACATACACTAAATGGTAGGGAAAAGGCACGCTGTTCAGAATCGTTCATTCAGTAGTTACTGAGAGCTGACCGAGTGCCTATCTTGGATCGGCACATTCAAATTTTACAACAACCCTGTGACAGATTACTGTTATTACACACATGCTATGCATGAAAAAAACAGGTCCAGAGACCTAAGGTAAACTGTTCCCAGTTACAGCAGGAGAACCCAGGAAATCTGGCTGGAATAAGACAAGGCAGGAGGAGAGCTGCAGTCACAGGCCCCAAATTAAAACAGGTGGAGTTTCCAAAGGTTTTTGTGTGGAATCTCAACTAATTTTATTTTTTTAATATTTATTTATTTGACTGCTCTGGGTCTTAGTTGCGGCATGTGGGATCTTCACTGCAGCAGGCAGGAACTTCAAGTTTCAGCATGTGGGCTCTAGTTCTCTGACCAGAAATAAAACCCTGGCCCCCTGCATTGGGAGCTCGAAGTCTTAACCACTGGACCACCAGGGAAGTCCCTCAACTAATTTTTAAAATGTATTTATTTTTTGGCCTTACTACTTGTGGGATCACAGTTCCCCAACGAGGGACTAAACCTGGACCCTAGGCAGGAAGAGCTCAGAGTGCTAACCACTGGAACACCAGGGAATTTCCAAATTAATCCCTATATAAAATGATATTATGCATTACTGAACCCTGCCCAGGTAAGCCCTCTATTTCCCTCTATTTTCCATAATGAAACTAAACTATATGATGAAGAGATGCTCTGAACCCTCACAGGGCACACAGGTCGGGGGCACTTCCCTGGGAGCTGAGCGGTTTCTGCTGCAGCGGCAGGAAGCTCTGCTCCCAGCAGCAGAGGGACAGGGTGGTGGCCACTGCCACAGCTAAAGCCTTGACTGCCTGGGATTCCCGCATGACCCTGCCGAAGCTGGGTCTTTTCTTTGATTGCAGAAGGAGGCTGCAGCTGGGCCTTGCTTTGCTCTATAGAGAGCTCTATCATTGTCTGCTGTAAAATACCTTGCATCTCATTTGAGGTATCGATGAAGCAATATTTGTATAGGTCAAATCTTAAAATAATAAAATTATTATAAAATATTTATGAAATGGGGGGCTTCCCAGGTGACATAGTGGTCAAGAATCCACCTGCCAATGCAGGAGACACGAGATGCTGGTTTGATTCCTGGGTTGGGAAGATTCCCTGGAGGGAGGGCATGGCAACCCACTCCAGTATTCTTGCCTGGAGAACCGTATGGACAGAAGAGCCTGGAGGGCTACAGTCCATGGAGCCGCAAAGAATTGGACACGAATGAGTGACTGAGCATGTACGCATTTATGAAATAATATCTGAGTAGTTTAAATGTCTTAATAATAAATGCCCGAACAATAAAGATGTCTGTATGCTAAGGCTCTCCAAGTCCCAGTGGACGGCTCCCTTACTTCAAGCATATGTGACACAAGAATCTGGATCATCTGTTGGGGTTTGTTCGGATGGGATTAGCCTGTAATCCAAGTAGCTGCTGTCAGACACTCTGGGATTTCAAGCTATAATTTGAATGTTATTTATGATCTTTCCATATTTTCAAGAATAAGATAATAATCCAAGGTATCAGCTGTATTTTGCATTTGATTACCAACACATAAAAGGTAACCAGTCTAAATAGTGTTGAAAAGCCCACTTTTAAAATGTTACAAACTTCCATTAAAAAAAAAAAAGCTGACCAGAGGACGCTAATCACAGTGCAAGACTCTACTACGCGAAAGAATTCATCACAGGATTTCTTAAAAAGAAGTTCCATTTCTGTATTAAAGTGTTGCTTTTCAGGTGGCTAATTCTTATACAGGAAGCCTGGAAGACAGACTATAAAGCAACATGAAGCTACTGTCCATACATGATCAAGAAGAAACCAGAAATCTTTACATGTCCAGCTTCCAGAGGCTGTGGGAAAAGAAAATTCCAATCTCACTGTGCTGTGTTGGGGATATACTTCCACCAGCATCATAGCTTTATTGGGGGCTGGTTCCTCCTCAGCACTGTTCCTATCACCTGCGGGAATGCCCCTTGGGACTGCAGCCCTGTTGTTCTGAGGCTCATTGGTTAAACCAATCATCCTACCACGTAGCTGAGTCTTTTCTATGAAAATATGTTTTTAACTCAGCAAAAGGTTTTAATACCTTTATTTACGTATTAACTTTAAAAGGAAATTCTGAAAGGCTAAGGATAGCCACATCTAGGTTGCCTTCTTTCTCATTTACACACTTCCATGTTCGTTCCACATCCAATTGCATGTTTCATAAGAAAGATAGTGAAGTCGCTCAGTAGTGTCTGACTCTTTGTGATGCCCACCAGGTTCCTCCATCCATGGAATTTTCTAGGCAAGGGTACTGGAGTGGGTTGCCATTTTCTTCTCCAGGGGATCTTTCAGACCCAGGGATCAAACCCAGGTCTCCCTCGTTTCTGGCAGATGCTTTACTGTCTGAGCCACCAGGGAATGTATCATAAGCACCTTCTTAAAGGGTGGAATTGAACTCACAGCTGGTGATACAAAGGTAAGAAGTCCCTGGGACTTCCCTGGTGGTCCAGTGGTTAGGACTCCACACTTCCACACCTGGTTGGGGAACTAAGATCCTACATGAAATGTCGTGTGGCCAAAAACAAACTAACAAACCCCAAATCCCTGCAATTTCAAGTAGCATTTTGGACGTCATTTGTGATTTTTTCATATTTTTGTAAATTAAATACTAACGTAAGAGGTCATCCCATGTCTCCATTTGTATGACGAGTGGGTACTTCCCTGACAGTTCAGTGGTTAAGAATCTGCCTGCCAAGGCAGGGAGCACGGGTCTGCTCCCTGGTTCAGGAAGATTCCGCATGCCTCAGGGCAGCTAAGCCCGTGCTCTAGAGCCCAGGAGCCACAACTACTGAGCCCGTGCTCTGAAGCCAGTGCTCTGCGACAAGAGAAACCACTGCAATGGGGAGCCCACATACTGCAACTAGAAGAAGGCCCACACAGCAGTGAAAACCCAGTGCAGCCAGAAATAAAAGAAACAGGCAGATGACGCAGGGGAAGCTCAAAATGAACTGCAAAGGCTGTCACCATCCATCCAAGTGTTTATGCCTTAAACTTGGAAGCCCTCTGTAGGTTCTTCTTCATTACTGCCCACATGGAGCCAATTAACCAGAGTTCTACCTACACAGTATCCTGGGATCCACCGGCTTCTTTCAGTCCCCTCTGCAGTTACACCGCAGGGTGACCCCAGGTGTGTGATCTTCCTCTCACCCCCCAAAACAACCCATGCTGTCCCCTGGTGCCCCTGCCAGTCTCCACGCTGCTGCGGAGTGGAAGGGCAAGCTCTTAAAAAACACAAATCGGACTGTGTCTCCCCACTTCTTAAAAACCTTCAAATGCTTCCCTTCTTCTTCAGTAACAGGCCCAACCGTTGCCTGGGCTACAGTGCTTTTTCAGAGCTGACTCTAGATGCCCCTGGGTCTCAGCTCACACTCTTCCTATCCCTCTGGTCCAACCCTTGCCTTTCAAGTCCTCCAGTGGGCTCAAGTCCTTGCCCCAGGGTCTTTGCTTGTTTGTTCACTCAAAATGCATCCCTAATCCCACAGCCCAGCCCCGTGCCTGGGGACCTGAGGCCCTTGTACTCAAGCCGGCCCTGTTTCCACGACAGGCTAGTTGCCCCTGCTGAACATTCCCACAGCACCAGCGGCTTCCTCACAGCGCTGAGGGTGGTGAATAACAGAAGTAGGTGTGTGGCTCTATCACTAGCTTGTAAGTTTCATGAGGGCAGGGTCTCAGTCTACCGTGCTCCTTGCTATAACCTAACACTGCACAGAAAGAAGAAAGAAAGTTACATACTGCAACTAGAAGAAGGCCCACACAGCAGTGAAAACCCAGTGCAGCCAGAAATAAAAGAAACAGGCAGATGACGCAGGGGAAGCTCAAAATGAACTGCAAAGGCTGTCACCATCCATCCAAGTGTTTATGCCTTAAACTTGGAAGCCCTCTGTAGGTTCTTCTTCATTACTGCCCACATGGAGCCAATTAACCAGAGTTCTACCTACACAGTATCCTGGGATCCACCGGCTTCTTTCAGTCCCCTCTGCAGTTACACCGCAGGGTGACCCCAGGTGTGTGATCTTCCTCTCACCCCCCAAAACAACCCATGCTGTCCCCTGGTGCCCCTGCCAGTCTCCACGCTGCTGCGGAGTGGAAGGGCAAGCTCTTAAAAAACACAAATCGGACTGTGTCTCCCCACTTCTTAAAAACCTTCAAATGCTTCCCGTTCTTCTTCAGTAACAGGCCCAACCGTTGCCTGGGCTACAGTGCTTTTTCAGAGCTGACTCTAGATGCCCCTGGGTCTCAGCTCACACTCTTCCTATCCCTCTGGTCCAACCCTTGCCTTTCAAGTCCTCCAGTGGGCTCAAGTCCTTGCCCCAGGGTCTTTGCTTGTTTGTTCACTCAAAATGCATCCCTAATCCCACAGCCCAGCCCCGTGCCTGGGGACCTGAGGCCCTTGTACTCAAGCCGGCCCTGTTTCCACGACAGGCTAGTTGCCCCTGCTGAACATTCCCACAGCACCAGCGGCTTCCTCACAGCGCTGAGGGTGGTGAATAACAGAAGTAGGTGTGTGGCTCTATCACTAGCTTGTAAGTTTCATGAGGGCAGGGTCTCAGTCTACCGTGCTCCTTGCTATAACCTAACACTGCACAGAAAGAAGAAAGAAAGTGAAGTCGCTCAGTTGTGTCTGACTCTTTACGACCCCATGGACTGGGGCCTGCCAGGCTACTCCGTCCATGGAATTTTCCAGGCAAGAGTACTGGAGTGGATTGCCATTTCCTTCTCCAGGGGATCTTCCCAACCCAGGGACGAACCCGGATCTCCTGAATTGCAAGCAGATGCTTTACCATCTGAGCCACGAGGGAAGCCTCAGTGCTACATGGGTATATAGCAAATATTTGTTGGCTGAATAAGTCAGTTCAGTTCAGTTCAGTCGCTCAGTTGTGACCAACTCTTTGCGACCCCATGAATCGCAGAACGCCAGGCCTCCCTGTTCATCACCATCTCCCAGAGTTGACTCAGACTCTCGTCCATCGAGTCCGTGATGCCATCGAGTCACGCCATCCTCGGTCTTCCCCTTCTCCTCCTGCCCCCAATCCCTCCCAGCATCAGAGTCTTTTCCAATGAGTTAACTCTTGGCATCAGGTGGCCAAAGTACTGGAGTTTCAGCGTTAGCATCATTCCTTCCAAAGAAATCCCAGGGCTGATCTCCTTCAGAATGGACTGGTTGGATCTCCTTGCAGTCCAAGGGACTCTCAAGAGTCTTCTCCAACACTACAGTTCAAATGCATCAATTCTTCGGAGCTCTGCCTTCTTCACAGTCCAACTCTCACATCCATACATGACCACAGGAAAAACCATAGCCTTGACTAGACGGACCTTAGTCGGCAAAGTAATGTTTCTGCTTTTGAATAAGTGAGTGAATATTTTAAAAATTGGTTTTAATGGCCACCTTTACTGCTTACAGTTCATTGCTATTTGGGGGTAAAAAATTTTTTATCTGTATTCTGAGAGCTGACTTTTTGAACACATTTTGCCCCCAGAATTATTTTTGGTTGTATTTAAATCTGCTTGGATGGCCTGAGACCCAGCACCTATCTAAAACACGAGCTTGAAACCAGGAATGCCATGCTCTGAACCCCTCACCCCTGCCCCCAGCTGCCACAGACCCTGCTTCCCTCCATGCCAGTGGGCATCCCCGGTGGCTCAGACAGTAAAGCATCTGCCTACAATGTGGGAGACCTGGGTTCAATCCTTGGGTAGGGAAGATCCCCTGGAGAAGGAAATGGCAACCCACTCCAGTATTGTAGCCTGGAAAATTCCATCGACAGAGGAGCCTGGCAGGCCCCAGTCATGGGGTCGCAAAGAGTCGGACTGGACAGAGTGCCTTCACTTTCCCTCCATGCCCGGTGATCAGGTACGGTTCTTCTTCTTGGGGAGGGCATTCATACCACGGCTACTGACCAGGGTTCCTGGCCTCCTTCACCAACAGAATTTGATCAGGGACCAGACAAGCAATTCAGGCAACACTATTCAGGCAACTCTGCAGCAGCCGGAGCGAGAACAAACAGCAGGTTCCCTTGCTTGCTCACTGTGGGAGGTGAGCCGGTTCCTTATACGATGTGAGGGGAGGCCTGTGTCTAGGGGTTGGGCCAGAGGGGTGACTTAGGTGTTTTGCCCATCCCTTAGGTGGTATTGTGTGCTGAAGACATGCACAGTCCCCTGCTTTTGCTCCCAGTTCTTCAGAAGTGGCAGGTGCGTCTTTCGGTCTCTTTGGACCTTTTGTTCGGAATTTCCCCCAACAGGGCAGTATTTCGTTGTTGAGGAGCAAGCACTGCAGCACTGGGCTGAGCTGTGCAAGGACGGCAGCAAGCACCGTAGCAAAGGGTCCCAGGCGCCAGCCTGTCACCCAGTGATCTGAGTAGGGGCTAAGCAGGAGCACGCTGATTTCAGCTCTAAGCTCTCACTCTGTTACTGGGTAGCTCCTCTGTCCTGTGCTATGACTACCCATGCTGGGTTTCCGCTCATCTCTATCCTGGATCCAAAATAGAAACCTAAGAAGAAAAACTATCCGCGGAGAAGGAAATGGCAACCCCCTCTAGTATTCTTGCCTGGGAAATACCATGGGCGGAGGAGACTCACGGGCTGCAGTTCGTGGAGTCACAAAGGGTCAGGCACAACTGAGCACACACACATGCAACCTTACTGTGGCTGTAGGAGAAACAATCTGCCTTTGATACGAAGTCATTAAAACTGTTCACCTAAAAAAAAATTGGAAGCAATCACTGGTGTCACAAACAGCTAAAGTCTGGAGAAGATTTTAATAGCGTTCTAAGAACACGACTTGGATATTGGCAGTTGATCTAAAATGCACAGCTGAATGACAGTTGTCAAAGTTAGTCTGGGCACCAGTCCTTCTGTCTCCTTATTACCTCTTCAAAGGATTTTCAAACCAATAAATAAAATATTAAGCTAATTTTACTCCTCTTTGGAGTTAAAAAAAAATCATCTTTTACTCCAGGCCCTTATTAGGTATTGAATTGTTCAGTACAAATTCATATTGATTTAAGGATATTGACCAAAAAAAATGATATTTAGATACAGACATCCTCAATGGGTACACCATATTAGAAGATTTTCCTAGTACTTTGAGGATGGGGAGGATTTTGGAAAATGAAAAGTTTATGAACAAAGTTGATCTATTTTGACCATCTTCATCAAATTCAAAGCTAATATATGACATATTAAGGATAACGAAGCCTAGAAGGAAGCACTGTAAAAGAGTACGGACTGAATTACCCTGCACATTGTGATGCACGTTCAGTATATCCCCCTAAAAAAGGAAGGGGGAATACAGCTGGCTCAGTTTATGATGGTCCTCAAAATTACCTAGAAAAGCTCTTCAGAGGTCCTTTCTTTGAAAGAGATGGTTATTAATTTTGAAGTAACATTGAAGCTGGGTCAAACAGAAAAATGTAACTATTTCATAGGAGAATGTTTTCCTAGAATGCGGTCAGTCATCATGGAATGCCTAAACTCTTCACAAAGAAGCAAAAACTGTCGTGCAGGCTGTGGAGCATGCAGGACTGTAGCTTTCTTCCTGAAGTGAAGAGGCTGATTCATTGCCCTCACTTTGAAACCTAACAAATGCTGGAGTTTCAAAGAGAACTACTTATCATTTTAGCTTTGTTATCAATTTTATATATAACTTTGCTCAAATTACAGACCTTCTATGTCTCTTGCTTTTTATATAAATGCAAAAGTCTATCTCTGAAAGATTAACATAAATTGTATGCTATTTTCTGAAAAATATGTTGAAAGTATTTTAAGCTTACAGGAAAAAGAAATATGACACCTTTAAAAAGATATAGCTAAAGAGATGGGACTAGTCAGATGGAAACACTAAATGATATATTTTCAATATTTGCTTGATTGGAAATCTATAGCTTGATGTAGTAAAACTATCTTGAATCATAAAAAAAAGAAAAACTATTCTTAGCCACTATTGTGTCTAATATCCATCATTTCCACCTTCTCATGAGAAATAAAACATGACAATTACTATTCTAATGAAAAATAATGACCACTCTCTCCACTCTCATCTTTTTGCCTTCCAATGCAACTGCTATTGAAAATTTTAAATGAATTTGCAAAGTCAAGCTTCTCAGATGCTTTCAGAGCAACTTTTGCTTTAGATCTCAAATGAATCAAACAATTTGCCCCTTTGAAGATTTTTAAATATTGTTTTTAAGCATGGGAGGTTGCCTCCTGACAGACTCATAATGACAGGGACAGACCACAACGTGGCTGGAACATGAGAGACTAAATGCATGATAGCTGAGGGTGGCCTGCCCAGCTGGACTGCTGAGGGGGTCCCCATCAGTCCTAGAGAAGATAGAAATTATAGAATCGATAACAGTACCATATGATTTGGCAGCCATTTAATGACCGAGGCTTCATGTTCTCAAAAAGTTCTCAAAGTCTTACACTTAAGCCCCAAGGAAAGGCTGAAGCTATGTGATGCCAAGATAATTGGTTGAAAAGTTGAAATTTTGGTCATCATGGCTATTCAGTTTCAAAAAGATCCAAAAACTCTCTCATGTGATCATATTAAACTAAAATTAAACAATCTGAATTCAAATTAAAACATTTTGGGGATACAGACACATGTGAATTTGGGATGCTGCTTGCACTTAAAAAATAATAACTTTTCTTGTTAAATGTCAGCCTCAAGGCATTCCTGCCAAAGTTATTAAACGTATGCCATAAAACATACATAACCAAGTTAATGCTGCTGTAGGAACCTTATCTTTGGAATTTCCTGACATGTGAGGGTTTCTCGTGTTCCATTTTAGGGTTGAAGGCGTAAGTACTTGCATTTAATTTCCTGGGGCTTTGGAGAAATGAAGAAAGAAGAGGAAGAAGGGGAAGGAGGGAAAGGAGAGAAAAGAGGGGGAAAAAGAGCAGGAAATACAGAAAGAGAGAAAGAAGAAAAAGAAAAAGACATTTTCTCAAACCCAGAATCGGAATCCATTGGTTTGGCTCTTGCTGAGGTGGACTAATCGGCATATGAAAATAAGCTGGATACATTCTCAGCAGTGCACAGCCTGGCCGTGTAATTCTAAACCCTCATAACCTCAAAATCCTTAATCATTTCTTTCTTCAACTTGGCTTGGCTTTCCTGCCTCAGAGAGAACAGTAAGTCTGCCAAACTCAGAGTTAAGCCTTTTCTTTTTTTTTTTTTAAGTGACAGGACCACAGTAAAGAGCATATTTTGCTTTTTAAGAGTAGAAAGCGAACATCTTGCCCTCATCACCTCCATTGTACAATTTCAAACAAAACGAGAATGCCAAAGCCAAAAGTTCTTTAAACACAGCTGATGCAACCATATCCAAATTGGCCAAAAAAAATTTCGAGGTTGGACTGAAACAAAGTAACTTTAGCTGGTTTTAGAGAAACTGTTAGAGGCCCGAAAAGAGCAGATGGTAGCTAAGAGAGAAAAGATAATGGGAATAACTGTTCACCAGATTGAGCTGTCTACCCGCAGATGACACGGTTCAAAGACTCCAATTTCCCAAAACGAACCTGCCCCTGGGAAAGAGGCCCTCTTTGGAGGAACAGCCCAGAAAGGGCACAGAAGGGTTTCTCTGGAGAAGCACGGGGGACAGAAGCAGAAAAGTCTCGACAGCACCCAGGCCTCTCAGGTTGCCGCTGGTTTGGGAGAGAATTTAGAATTAGAGATGGATTCAGACTTTCTCAGCACATAAAGAAGGAAGCCTATGAATTCTTTTATCCTTCTCCTCCTGGATGCTCAGTCATGTCTGACTCTTTGTGACCCCAAGGGCTGTAGCCTGCCAGGCTCCCCTGTCCATGGGATTCTCTAGCAAGAATACTGGAATGGGTGGCCATGCCCTCCTCCAGGGGATCTTCCTGACCCAGGCATCAAGTCCATGTTTCTTATGTCTCCTGCACTGGCAGGCAGATTCTTTACCACCGAACCACCTGGGAAGCCCTCAAACTCTTTTATAGACATCACAAGACACTAATACCAAAGCTGGTAAAGTTAGTACAATAAAATCCAAGTATAGACTAGTCCCATTTACAGAATACTTATACAAAAATCTTAAATAGAATATTAGCAT
>SJYC01114780.1:0-40936 GCA_006408675.1 Madoqua kirkii | reverse complement strand
TCAGAGTTAAGCCTTTTCTTTTTTTTTTTTTAAGTGACAGGACCACAGTAAAGAGCATATTTTGCTTTTTAAGAGTAGAAAGCGAACATCTTGCCCTCATCACCTCCATTGTACAATTTCAAACAAAACGAGAATGCCAAAGCCAAAAGTTCTTTAAACACAGCTGATGCAACCATATCCAAATTGGCCAAAAAAAATTTCGAGGTTGGACTGAAACAAAGTAACTTTAGCTGGTTTTAGAGAAACTGTTAGAGGCCCGAAAAGAGCAGATGGTAGCTAAGAGAGAAAAGATAATGGGAATAACTGTTCACCAGATTGAGCTGTCTACCCGCAGATGACACGGTTCAAAGACTCCAATTTCCCAAAACGAACCTGCCCCTGGGAAAGAGGCCCTCTTTGGAGGAACAGCCCAGAAAGGGCACAGAAGGGTTTCTCTGGAGAAGCACGGGGGACAGAAGCAGAAAAGTCTCGACAGCACCCAGGCCTCTCAGGTTGCCGCTGGTTTGGGAGAGAATTTAGAATTAGAGATGGATTCAGACTTTCTCAGCACATAAAGAAGGAAGCCTATGAATTCTTTTATCCTTCTCCTCCTGGATGCTCAGTCATGTCTGACTCTTTGTGACCCCAAGGGCTGTAGCCTGCCAGGCTCCCCTGTCCATGGGATTCTCTAGCAAGAATACTGGAATGGGTGGCCATGCCCTCCTCCAGGGGATCTTCCTGACCCAGGCATCAAGTCCATGTTTCTTATGTCTCCTGCACTGGCAGGCAGATTCTTTACCACCGAACCACCTGGGAAGCCCTCAAACTCTTTTATAGACATCACAAGACACTAATACCAAAGCTGGTAAAGTTAGTACAATAAAATCCAAGTATAGACTAGTCCCATTTACAGAATACTTATACAAAAATCTTAAATAGAATATTAGCATTAATAGGTCAAAGAAGAAGAACCATATGATCATATAAAGTTTCTGAAAAGTAATTTGACAAAGTGAAAGTGAAAGTGAAGTCGCTCAGTTGTGTCCGACTCTTTGCGACCCCATGGACTGTAGCCAGCCAGGCTCCTCTGTCCGTGGGATTCTCCAGGCAAGGGTACTGGAGTGGATTGCCATTTCCTTCTCCAGGGGATCTTCCCAACCCAGGGATCGAACCCAGGTCTCCTGCATTGTAGATAGACGCTTTACCATCTGAGCCACCAGGGAAGTCCTGAGTAATATATAAAAATAGTTTTCTTAAACACAAAGATCATATAATGAGAAAAAAAATTGCATTAACAATGGCAACAAAAAGATAAAATACCATATACTTAGCAAATGGATGGAATCTCAATTAAAAGCTGACATATTAATATGTGTGAAATTTCACAGTGATATATAGAATACTTAGAAAAATACATCCAAGAATATTCGACATTTTTGAATAAGGAGAATAATCAGGAAATAAGTAAGAGCTTTATAATTATTAAAAAGGAGACCAAATGATCACTTGTGTGTATATTACATGATAGAATATGTAGAATGTCCAAAAGAATCCACTGATTAGTTATTGGCAACAATAAGAAATTTTTGTTAAGCTCTACTAGGTAGTAAAACAGATTATGAGGTTAAAATATTTACAACTGTTTGGTCCTAGAAAAGAAATACGTACCCTGATTAATTAAACAGAATACAGCCAGAAAAAAATAACAGCTAACATTTATTAATCATTCACTATATGCCAGACTCGGTTTTAACTTATGTTTACAAATATCTACTTGTCCAATCTTTACAACAAAGCTATGAAATAGTTACTATAATTATCTCCATTTTACAGATAAGTAAAATGAGGCTCAGACAAATTCAGTAGCTTGTTCAATGTCACACAGCTAGGATGTAGCGGAGTTAGTAAGTTCTCTGGCTCTAGAGTCTTCTCTAATGCTATATTTTGCTCATCACAGCATTATTGGTAAACTGGAGACAACCTAAGTGTAAATCAGCAGGGAAATGGTTAGTTAAAATATAGTTTAGCCACATGACATAAAGATGGCAGTTAAAAAAGGAAGGTGAAAAGAAAAAGGTGGCAACATGGAAATATCTTAATATCTTCAGTAAAACATCGCTGGTATACAGCGGGATTTCATTTTTGAAAGGATATAATACATATGTGCAGAGAAGGCAATGGCACCCCACTCCAGTGCTCTTGCCTGGAAAATCCCATGGATGGAGGAGCCTGGTGGGCTGCAGTTCATGGGGTCGCTGGCAGTCAGACATGACTGAGTGACTTCACTTTTACTTTTCACTTTCATGCATTGGAGAGGGAAATGGCAACCCACTCCAGTGTTCTTGCCTGGAGAGTTCCAGGGACGGGGAGCCTGGTTGGCTGCCATCTATGGGGTTGCACAGAGTTGGACACAACAGAAGCAACTTAGCAATACATATGTGTGTATTTCTAGAAATTCTAGAATAGCCAACCTTTTTTCCCCCTAGAAGAGAACATAAGAAATTACACTTTTGGCACCCAAAGAATCCTTCCTGACAGACCATGTTGAGTAGGAAACTGATATGATTGAATCTGTGTTTCCAAAAGCCCCCTCTGGCTGCTGGGAAGGAAAATACCGGGGTGAGGGGCAGGCAGATACAATGCGACTAGGGTGGCAGCAGTGGAGGAGATGCGGTCAGGCTGAAGAAAATGCTTTAACACTAGAACCAAAGGACTTGCTGATGAACTAGATTGGCGGTGTGTGAAAAGAGGAGAAATCATAAAGACTCCTAGGGTTTGGGGCAGAAGCAAAATGAAGGGTGATACCATTCAATCAGAGAGCATCTGTCTGGGGAGAAGATCATTTTAGTAGTGGCTCGGATTGAGGATTTAGGTTTAGACATATTAAGTTCAAGCTATTAGATAACCAAATGGGGACCCAAGCAGGAGATGACTATACAATCCAAAAGCTAGCAGAGGGTCAGGGCCGGAGACATACGTTTGGGAATCATAAGCATGTAACTGGCATTTAGAACCATGAGAGTGGGGGAGACCAGTTTAAGGGCATGCATGTAGATGGAGAAGGGGAGACCCGACCCTGGGATTGGGTGTAGATGGGTTGAGGGGGGATGCTACTCAACAGGCAGAAGGAGAGGAGGAGCAGCCAGTGAATTGTGACTATCAGGAAAGCAGGAGGTCTAGAAGCCTACAGTGAACATAGGATTTCAAGGGGGTGTGAGTCAAGCTGGTACCCAAAGGCTGCTGCTGAGTCACTTCAGTTGTGTCTGACTCTGTGCGACCCCATAGACGGCAGCCCACCAGGCTCCCCTGTCCCTGGGATTCTCTAGGCAAGAACACTGGAGTGGGTTGCCATTTCCTTCTCCAATGCATGAAAGTGAAAAGTGAAAGTGAAGTCTCTCAGTTGTGTCCGACTCTTAGAGACCCCGTGGACTGCAGCCTACCAGGCTCCTCCAGCCAAGGGATTTGCCAGGCAAGAGTACTGGAGTGGGCTGCCATTGCCTTCTCCGTCTGCAGAGGCTAAGCGAGGTCAATCAAGAAAAGCACAGAGAACTGACAAATTGGATTTAGCAAAGATGGAGGTCGTAGGTGGACTTGGCCAACAGAAGTTCCAGGATTAGTAGCGAAAGCCCTACTGCAGGGAGGCAGGCTAAGCCCAGGCGGAAAGCAGTGGTGACAGCAGGGACAGACAGCTATTTGGAGGAGCTTTTCCTCCGTAGAGGGTTTCCAGATTAGGAGGTATCAAACCAATTAGCACATTACAGAAACAGACTAGAGATCAGGGTTCAGAATGGAAAAGAAATTGTCTCCAAAGCACAGATTTTACCTTTAAGCATTCATAGGTTTTATTAATCTAAAGGTATTTTAATATTACCGAATATTTACCGTGTGAGCATCTACACGTATACATGAGAAAACTGAGGCCTCGAGACGTTAAGTAACTTGTTCCAAGTTAGACAAACCGCGAGAGGGCCAGGATACGCCAGGCAGTGTGTTTCTAGAGTCCAGACCAAGAAAAACCACAAAAGCAAGAGGGAGGAGAGACTTGGAGCACCACGCACAAGGTGGGGGTGGTAGAGGCAGAATGAGCATCAGTTAGCAGATTGCCAGCACTAACACTCGCTTTCATTTAACCCCTGGTTACTGTCTGAATTACAAGCACTCATGCATATCTACAGGGTGATCTTTCGAAGCGAATACTCTTTTTTTCAGGACAAGGAACAAGCACAAGACACTTCTACATTAGTTACCATGTTTTCAGGTTTAATCAGTGAACCATCTTGCTATGGATGGTCTCGACTACGAGATCCAATGGTTTAGTAAACAGGCTGAGAACAGACAGTTGCCGTGGGGCATAAAGTCACTGGTCACCTACCTGTGGTCGCATTGGCTTTTGGTCTCCCGCTCCACAGCCTTCTGTTCACCGAGGGGGGCGGGGGAGAGGAGGGCAGGGGCGGGGGAGGTAGAGAGGGCAGAGGAGGCAGGTTCCTTCTGTCTTTCCGGAAGCTCGTGCCTGGGTTCCCATCCTTGTCCCCTTCTCCATCGTGCTTGAAAGTTCTCCGGGGTTTGGGCAAGGGGTTGATGAAGGGTTTTGTCGGGGAGTCCTCCAAGCCTCTGTACACACTCTCCAGGCTCTGGTCACAGGGCCTCCTGCACAGGCCTTTCCTTTCCTCGGCAGCCTCAAGGGCAGGCTCCCTGGTTTCCAGGTCCAAGCGGTGGGCTCTGAACTCGGAGCCGCTGCCACCCCCGCGGTGCTCAGGAAGGGTGGGCGCGTCCTCAGCCTTGTCCGGCAGGCAGTGTGGGGAATAACACGTGCCTGGTAACTGCGGATCCAACCCAGCAGACCCATCTTTCAGAGCCTGCTCGAGTTTCTTGACCTGCTTCAGCACAGACAGGCTATCGTTCTGAAAGCGCTGTTTGCCAAGCCTGGGCTCCCGGCCTCTGCCCAAGCTGGGAGCCGGCTCCTGGGCTGGCTGGCTCAGGTCCGGCCTCTGCTCGGCATCCGGTGCTCTGACCTTCACTTTATTCCGCTCATCCTCCCTACTTTCCACGTCCAGCCTCGTTCTGTTCTGAGCCTCGGTGACCCGAGCCCTCGAACCATCACTGCTTCTCCTCTCCGTCACACAGGACATCAGGTACCCCTCCTGGCCGTCTGCCTTCCTGCCAGGGGCAGGCATGGGCAACTCCCTTTTCCCTTCCCATTCGGATATCTTGTCCTTTATGCTGAGGGACGTGTGCCGGGCCCTGCCTTGGGCGGGAGGGCACGGGTCCTGAACACTGCCCAGCTGCCTCTTGCCGGCCCTGCTGATTCCTTTAGCGCTGAGATCTGAAGCTGAGTCACTGATGATCATATCTGAGCTGAACATGTTCTGCTGAAAACAGTCCACTCTTGGCTCCAGCATCAGGGGCTTCTTCGGAAGGCTGGATCCTGATCAGTCTCTAGGAAAGGGATGGAGGACCTAAATGGCTGCCTTTGAGGGTCTTCCCCAGTCTTCGGACAATCCACTTTGACCCTAAACAAGAAAAACAAACCCTGAGTGAGGCATTCTTGGTTATTGTTCTTGACACGTCATAGCGATTTGCTAAAACTTGGATATAAATTGTCAGGCTTCCCTTGTGGCTCAGCTGGTAAAGAATCGCCTGCAGTGCAAGAGACCTGGGTTCAATCCCTGGGTTGGGAAGATCCCCTAGAGAAGGGAAAGGCTACCCACTTCAGTATTCTGGCTTGAAGAATTCCATGGTCCGTATAGTCAGTCCATGGGGTCGAAAAGAGTCGGATATGACTGAGTGACTTTCACTTTCAGATATAAATGTTAGATACTAGTTGCAAGCCACAAACATTGAAATCACCATTTTAAAAGTCACTTTATGCTTTTCTCCTGGGGAGACAGCAAAACAGAATGAAAGAAGCTATTGGACCGTGGCGTTCAATAGATGTGGATGTAAATCCTAATTCAACCACTGACCAGTTGTGTGATCTTGGCTAAGTTGTTTAACTTCTCTAAACCTCCGTTTCCTCATCTGTGAAATGGGAATAACAATAAACATACCTACCAAGGTGGCTGTAAACACTTAATAAGCTAGCTCATATTAAGTATCTAGAATGGTGTGAGTGTACAATAAAAGGCAGTTATCATTATTGTTAGCTTTTTCCCAATGAAAATAGAAGTTTCACCAACAGAAGATCCTTTGGAATGATTATTTAAAAATTAAAACAAATGTCATAAATCATGAAGTTTTCCCTAATTCTGGGCTTGATAAATTGTTCTGGTTTGAGTGATTGGCTGCATTTGACTGGAACCTCCACTAGAATGTGAACCCCACTAGACTGATTTACTGGATGGAATAGAAAACAGTTTCCATCACTGCAAAAATGTCTCACTCAACACAAATGTTTGGGGAAACAGGCCTCCAAATGTGATTTTAGAAGATCAGTTAGTGCCATGAAGATGTTAAAAATTATTTAGAAAGAAAAACAGAAGCTCCAATACTTTGGCCATCTGATGTGAAGAGCCGACTCATTGGAAAAGACCCTGATGCTAGGAACAATTGAAAGCAGGAGGAGAAGCGGGTGACAGAGGATGAGATGGCTGGATGGCATCACCAACTCAATGAGCATGAGTTTGAACAAGCTCTGGGAGATGGTGAAGGACAGAGAAACCTGGTGTGTTGCAGTCTACGGCATTGCAAAGAGTCAGACACGATTTAGTGACTGAACAACAATGAGCACGAGAGTATCAGTGTTGTGAAACGCAAAGCATTTCTTCAACCAGCAAAGGTCATGACTGAGCACAGTGACCTTAAATGTGCCAAGAAGAGCAAGCGTGCATGGACCGGCTTCATGGCGCATGTTTTCAAAATACACAGGCTCTTGGAAACTCCAGCTAAGGTTCACATGAAGGATGAGTAACTAGCAATTTCACGCATCCTGTTACTATCTAGCTTTCTAGTCCAGAGACTAATGGTTGTTTATACAAAGACTTCTTCCTGGCTTGAGATATTAACATGTAAATTATGTTGTTGTTCTTGGTTGTTTAGCATAAATGAGAAACTTGTGAAACTGCAAACAAATTTTCATATGTTAAATATAGCTATCAAAGCAAATTTTCTTATTTAAATAATCAATTACCATTCATAACAGAGTGCTTACAAAAAAGAAACACTTTTTAAATAGTTCTGTCACCACTGAGGACGTTAGCATGAATTCAAATTTGAGTTAGAATCAGTTAGTTATTCTACTGAAAATTCAAAAGCCAGAAATTTAACTCCTTGCTTTTACTGTCTAGAGCCAAGATGAAGAGACAGGACACATAAAAACATGATTCAAGTTAGTTCACACTTATTGAGAACTGATGATATAATATATAATCATTAACATCATATGTACTATAAATAATATTGACAGTAATGAATGTATGACTTTGGAGTTAAAGGGATCTGGGTTTGAACCTTGGTTTCATTTTTTTCACCTTACAGTGAGAATATTGAAATTTTATTGGTGCAGAGGCCAAATTTATTTTGTTTGCTATGGTCAATACATAGCGGGTAGTCAATAAGTTAAATGAGTGAAAGTATGCATTAATATATGTAAAGTACCCACAGTACAGCATACATTATAAGTCTTGATAGCAATAAATGGTAACTAGTGTTATTGTAATAGTTATAGTTACTGTCTAAGATCCCAAACATCTGGAGTGACTTTACAATCACTGAGGTTCCATCTAAAAACTGAGGAGGAAAAAAGGCTAGTCTGTTAGAAAACTACCCTGGAATTACAAAGCTCAAGCAGCAACGGGAAGGATGCTGAAACCAGGGGCAGAGTGCCTTCTGCACATGTTTGCTGGACCCAAGAACTTCTCTAGTTCCTGTTTCCAGGATTCTGCGGCCCTTGAAGGGGCTCTGGACTGGAGTGCACAGCTGTGGAATGGCTCAATAACCTGGAACAGCTTAGTGACTGCCAAGTCCACTGCAGAATGTGAGACAGGGTACCAGAGGAAAGGGCTCCATCTGGGGAGAAAACAACCCTGCTAATATAAGATGGGTAAAAAGGCTATGTGGACAGGTGCACCTGCAAAGCTTTCGGGCTCAACAATAATTAAAACAGCTGAACAAAACAGATAACCAGCAAGGACCTACTGCGCAAGCACATGGAACTCTGCTTAGTGTTATGTGGCAGCCTGGATGGGTGGGGGGAGTTTGGAGGAGAATGGACACATGTGTATGAATGGCTGAGTCCCTTTGCTGTTCACCTGAAATTATCACAACATTATTCACTGGTTATACCTCAATACAAAATAAAAAGCTAAAAATAAAGAAAGAAAATGAAGTTTTTAAAAAAGAAAAATAAACCCTGGACTGGAAGGCATACATGGGGATAAGGCCCAAAGTGGACCCTGGGCATCAGCCAGACCTCCCTTGACCACTGTGGTTCTGTGCTGTTGACTGAGTACAGGGCATGGAGATGGTTTACAGGGGAAGGGGCTCATCACAATGACTTAGACCAGAAAGCTTCCTTAGTTCAGGGAGGTGGGGTTCGTGAGGAGGGAAAGGCAGTGGAAAAAAGAAGGAGACTTAGCATCTGGGCCAACTTCTGCAGTCATGGGGGAGAAAAGTTCTTGTCAGCCAATTCGTAGCACAGGTTTTCAGTCTGGCTGTGGCTGCCCTTGGCTGGCCTGCACAGTCATCATGTCAACACCAAGAGGAGCTCCAAGTTGCCTTGGGGAACAGGAGGGCACACTCAGTGGGCATGGCAGCAAATCCAGGGCCCACACCCCAAACTATCCCTGGCGGATTCCACCCCGGAGTAGGGGGTGACAGGGTTGCACGGTATAGAATTCCTGATCCAGAGAGGGGTGGGGTCAGAGGCACAGAATCCGAGGTCCACCCAGATTCAGCCCCCATGCCAACACTTCTCATATGTGCAAGCATGGGTGTGTGTGTGTCTTTTAGATAAAAGTAACCAAAAATTTTTAGAAAATGTGTAACCTTAGAAAGTAAAACAAATACCAGCACAACTTGACGCTCTTTCAAGGCTCTGTAAGAACCAGTGATGTGCTGCTGCTGCTAAGTCGCTTCAGTCAGACCCCAAAGAAGAGAAGCGTTGTTACTTAATTTGAAACAAGAAATAAACCACCTGCTCAAGTGGCAATGCCTACACAGAGCTATTCTATTCTTCTGCTGCCCTGACGCTGGGTATAAACCTATACTGTCTTTGGCTTTAGAGCCCTGCGTAGAGAGACTCTTTCAGAGGCTCAGAATCCAGGAGCGGCAAATGCTCAGCCACTAGGCCATCTGTCTGGTCTATGAAAACCAGGAGATGGTCCTAGCAGACCCAGGCTTCCCATGGAACATCTCAAACCTGCAAGATGCTAAGGACCAGGTGGGTACCAAAGGAGCCGTCTCGGTGGAGAGGCAGCAGGTTTTTTTTTTTTTTGAAGCAGCAGTTTTATAAAACTTCAGGGCCTGACATCCAAATGAACTGAAGTAACTGATTAAATGTACTACTTCAATAGCAAGTCCCTATAGAACTCTGGACAAACGAGCATGGCTTAGGTGCACGTGGCTAGGAAGATGAGACCCGTTGGCAAATGCCAGCAGGATCCGCCCTGCAATTTTGTAAGGCATGAACACAAGGGACTGGGGTCCCACTTGATGGAGAGAGGGTGACTCCTTATCTAGAGGTTTGGAGAATACTCAGACTCTGGAGATTCACACGTCTTATCCACTGAAAGTGAAAGTTGCTCAGTCGTGTCCAACTCTTTGTGACCTCATGGACTATACAGCCCATGGTATTCTCCAGAATACTGGAGTGGGTAGCCTTTCTCTTCTCCAGGGGATCTTCCCAACCCAGGGATCAAACTCAGGTCTCCTGCAGTATGGTGCATTGTTTACCAACTGAGCCACAAGGGAAGCCCAAGAATACTGGAGTGGGTAGCCTAGCCCTTCTCTAGGGGATCTTCCCAACCCAGGGTCTCCTGCATTGCAGGCGGATTCTTTACCAACTGAGCTATCAGGGAAGCCCTAACTGAACCTCCCAGGAATCCTGCTCCCAGCTCCTTCTCACATTTCCAAAACTTCTATCCCCTCTCCCAGGATGGTTTACCTGCCAGGTGACAGCATGGCTCCCCAAGGCCCAGCCTAGGCATCCCCTTCCCCCAAGAAACCAAAGGGGCAGGCTTTAAGACAAGCATATAACTCTTAGGAATGAGGAGAGGAAGTCTAGAGGGAGAAAGAGAAAAAGAATGCACATGGGCAACAAATTAAAAAAAGGGAGGTTAGGAAATGGTGAGCCGAGAAAACATCAAGAGAAACCATGAGTTTGGGGAGGAGGACGGAGCTGGGGCCTGGGCGCGCAGGGAACCCAGCTGCCCCCTTTCCCAGAGAGTGGCACCGTGCATTTTGGGATCTGTCAGTGCTGAAAGCAAGCCCGGTTCTTGAAAGAAGCCGGGCCCCAGGGCTCCCCTCCCGTTAGAAAGGAGAGTCCTGAGAGGCCTTTGGGGGACAGAAAGGAACTCAGTGCCTCTCTCATGACGCTCTGCGAAGCTTCTGGAGCCTCTCCACTCTGCTGGGCGGACAGACACTGCTCTTCTGTCCTGATCCTGGCAGAGGCCCCACTGGGCTCAGGATAACAGCCACTCCCCACTGCCCTCCACCCAAGCCCCCAGCGACGGAGCCTTGTTCCCCTGAGCTAACAACTCTTGCCGCCCACCCTCTTCTTTCAGGCTGGCACCCTCTCAGTGGCACTAGGAATAGGTGCCAGGCCCTGTGCCGGAAGCTGTGGGGATTCACAGATGAGTAAGGCGTGGCATCTGCCCCCGAGGAGAGAGCACCAGGACTGTGCCAGGTCACCATCAGCCCTACAACACCCCTTCTCCCCAAAGGGAATGGTTTCTCTGAAGTTCCCAGGAAGCCACAGCTTTTTCAAAAAGCACAAAGCCCACTGTGTCTAATGCACAGAGAACCATGGGTGAACTCTGAGGTTAAAGACCAGAGACACACTTAAAAAACACAGGACTTAAGTGAACTTGATTCCCATCAGGCAATAATAACTTCCAGTCCGAAAACCACAGTCTCTAGAGACACAGCTGATACCCTCATCTGAGAAGCAAGTTCAAGTGGGCTTAAGGGGCTGGAAGTGAGCGGGGCACAGACCCCGGAGCACACTCAGCAGTCAGCTCACCAACATTTCTGAATTCATAGGAGAACGGAAAACACTGCTCGAACAAAACTTTGGCACATGCCTTTTGTTTCTGATGCTTCAGAGTCATTAATTAGGTGACAAGCCTAGCCTAATTTGCTAGGTGGGAGTACTCTGCGACTTATGTTACCAAGACAAACTTCTCTATCACTTTATAGGTCTGGGATTGCAAGATGATGCTCTTTTCCAAAGTGTGGTCCACTGAGGATCTGATCTAGTCAAACTGGGAAACTTGTCAGACATGTAGATTCCTGGGCACCAACCCAATGTACCAAAACCAACTGTCTGGGGCTGGCCTGGAACTTGTATTTAAATATGCTAAATCAAATCTGTTCTTGACTCCTGTTTCTTTTAGGGCTCAATGTCAAGTTGATTGGAGGGCTCAGGTGAAGTTAAAAGGTGGTGGGAGAGTCTTCTAAGCTTTTAATCTGTTAGGGACTCTCTTCAAATGTCTCAGCCTGTTACTCCTAATTACTTCTCTGAATTACCTTTACTTTTTCAAGAGAAAAAGACAGATTATAGTGAGATGTTTTTGTGACATGAAGTCGCTCAGTCATGTCCAACTCTTTGCGACTCTATGGACTGTTGCCTACCAGGCTCCTCCGCCCATGGGATTTTCCAGGCAAGAGTACTGGAGTGGGTTGCCATTTCTCAAAAGCCCACAGAAAATTTTAACTGCTCCAGACTGACGCTAGTAGATCAAAAAGTATATATTATTTTGCAACCCCTTTAAGTTTACTCACTAAGGCTTAAAATTTCAGCCTGATCTCTGAAAATACTTTTACTGAAGGGGGTTTGGAGTACTAACTGTGAGATCGTTATTTTAAAAACAAATATTTCCCCCAAAAAGGATCAAGATTTTCAAAGAGATGTAAAGTGTTTTTCCACAGACAGGAAGGAGGCAGTTGACTTATCAGATCTTTCCCTGAGAGCAGTTCTTACAGAACCCGAGGGTGCCTGAGTAAGGAGAGGAGCAGCCCTGTGTGAAAAGAAGTGAGGAGTCCCCAGCTGGCAGATGGTAACTCCTTTAAAGCCCGGCCCACACCTGCCGCTCTGCCTGGTTCACTGCCACTGAAGGAGCAGCAAAGGCAGGTGGGAAATCCACCTGTTGGAGCCAGCACCATCTTCAGTACCAGGAGCCCAGGAAGACCGCTGCTCGTGGCTGAGGCCTGGCCTCTTCCAAAGCACTGCTTGTATTTTGTTCTGGGCATTAATTAATTATCCATTTGTGATATTTTAAAATTAAATAGGATGCTACTGATTGTTGATATCACCCAACAGTAATAACCTTCTTCCTTTTAGCTCTGGTGGGGTTTTGATGTTGGAACAGGGAGATGATAGTAATATATGGTCGATAGAAATTTTGCTATCAAAGTCACTTGAGAAAAGAAGTTTGGATAGTACTGGTTCAGTGACTGCTATAAAAAAAAATCTGGACATGTTTATGTCACAGGGAGAGGGGGTGGGGGTGAAGGGAGGAAAAACTGATTCTCTCTTTCTTCTTAAAGAATATTTAATTTCTTTGGCTGCACCGGGTCTTAGTTGTATGGGATCTTTGGCCTTTAGCTGTGGCATGAGAGATCTAGTTCCCTGACCAGGGATCAAATCCAGACCCCTTGAAGTGGGAGCTCAGACTCAGCCCCTGGACCACCAGGGAAGTCCCCTCCTCAAATCTTATAAAAACAGTTATTTAAATAAAAATTGAAATCTGGCAAGGTCAATCAACCGATGAATGGATACACAAACAGAATGTGGTCTAGCCACACAGTACGCTATTCAGTTCAGTGTTAAAAGGAATAAAGGGTCATTACATGCTACAAGCTACAGCATGGCTGAACCTTGAAAACACACTAAGTAAACAAAGCCAGATACAAAAGGAATGTTGCACGACTTTATATGAAAAGACCAGAATAGGTAAATCCATGGAGGGAAGGGGGAATTGGGATGATTGCTAACAGGTAAAGGTTTCTTCTGGGGCTGATGGAAGTGATTTGCAAAGAGACAGTAATGATAGCTGCAGAACACTATGAATACATCACAAATCACTAAACTGTGCACTTTTACCTTTTAAATTTTTTTGGCTACGCCAGGCAGCATGTAAGACCTTAGTTCCCTAATCAGGGATCAAACCTTCCCCCACACTAGTGGAAGTGTGGGTCTTAATCCCTGTACTGCCAGAGAAGTCCTAAATTGGATACTTTCAAATGGTGAACTTTATGTGAATTATATGTCAACTGAAAAATACAGTATAGGGATATTCAAAGGAAAAAAATAAATTTGGGCAGCAGAGGAGGTGAAGTGAGGAATAAAATATATATAACTGTAATGTTCCCGTGCCTTCAGTGTTCTAAGGCTAGTGTGTCGGTTCCAAAATATAGGTAAACATATACATATAACTTGATTCATAAAACAGACTTGAGATACTGAGTGAAAAATACAGTTTATATCATAAATGATATCATGCTAATAAAACTAAATTCTCAGTGGTTTTTATTTCTGTTGCAAATAAAACAAGCTCTTCAGCTTTAATGATTCTAATAACTTAGTTTTACCAGCTTATAAAGAGCAGGCAACAGAACTGAGAAGAAACTATAACAATTACAGCAGAACAAAAATAGTTATTTTCTCAACTGAGTGTGTGTGTGTGTGTGTGTGTGTGTGTGTTTAACCAAGCAGTTTGTGGGATCTCAGTTCCCTGACCAGAGATTGATCCCAGGCCACAGCAGAAAGCCCAGAATCCTAACCACTGGGCCACCAGGGAACTCCCTGGGCATTTTTCTTATTAGCCAACATACCCAGAAGGAGTCTGCTTTCAGGCAATATGTTGAGAAGGGAAAACACACACACACAATCACATAATACAACTCTTGCTGCATCTAACTGCTTAGTGAAGCTCATTCTTGAGCTTCTTGAAGCTGTAGTTTCATTATCTTCAAACAAACAAAAATAATTTTTAAAATTAAAACAGGCTGCTCTGGTTCTTTACATGACAGCTTTTTGGGGGAGTATTTTCACAAAAAAACAAAAGCAAGTTTTTTTTCCACATTTGGAAGAAGATGGGGGATTCTGAAATAGATGAGGAATAACCGAAACCAAAGCCTACATGCTGCCTCAAAACCACACCCAGTTCAGTTCAGTTCAGTCGCTCAGTCCAGCTCTTTGCGACCCCATGAATAGCAGCACACCAGGCCTCCCTGTTCATCACCCACTCCCAGAGTTCACTCAGATTCACGTCCATAGAGTCAGCGATGCCATCCAGCCATCTCATCCTCTCTCGTCCCCTTCTCCTCCTGCCCCCAATCCCTCCCAGCATCAGAGTCTTTTCCAATGAGTCAACTCTTGGCATGAGATGGCCAAAGTACTGGAGTTTCAGCGTTAGCATCATTCCTTCCAAAGAAATCCCAGGACTGATCTCCTTCAGAATGGACTGGTTGGATCTCCTTGCAGTCCAAGGGACTCTCAAGAGTCTTCTCCAACACTACAGTTCAAACGCACCAATTCTTCGGAGCTCTGCCTTCTTCACAGTCCAACTCTCACATCCATATATGACCGCAGGAAAAACCATAGCCTTGACTAGACGGACTTTAGTCGGCAAAGTAATGTGTCTTCTTTTGAATATGCTATCTAGGTTGGTCATAACTTTTCTTCCAAGGAGTAAGTGTCTTTTAATTTCATGGCTGCAATCACCATCTGCAGTGATTCTGGAGCCCCAAAACATAAAGTCTGACACTGTTTCCACTGTTTCCCCATCTATTTCCCATGAAGTGATGGGACCGGATGTCATGATCTTAGTTTTCTGAATGCTGAGCTTTAAGCCAACTTTTTCACTCTCCTCTTTCACTCTCATCAAGAGGCTTTTTTTTCCTTTTCACTTTCTGCCATAAAAGTGGTGTCATCTGCATATCTGAGGTTATTGATATTTCTCCCGGCAATCTTGATTCCAGCTTGTGTTTCTTCCAGTCCAGCGTTTAGGGACTATTATTTGGGAAAATCACAGTCTACATTCTTGGACCAAATGCTTAAACCGTGACTCACACCATGACCAGACACCAGGTCCTCAGCACACACACCAGGTAAAGCCAAGGTAATGGCTTTCCTTGAACCAGAGGCTTCCTGTTTCTAGGAGTTCTGCTTTGAGCCCCGAAGATTCCCAAATCAAGTAAGACTATGCAAAGAGTGTTTGTTGAATGAGCAAACATATATACCATATCTTCTTATACTTAATAGATGACTGGATGAACAAAATGTGGTTGAGCCATACAATGGAGTATTGCTCAGGTGCTTCAGTCCTGTCTGACTCTTTGTGACCCTATGGACCATAGCCTACTAGGCTTCATGGGACTTTCCAGGCAAAAGTACTGGAGTGGGTTGCCATTTCCTCCTCCAATGGAGTATTATTCAGCCATTAAAAAAATGAAGGACTATTACATGCTACGACATGGATGAACCTTAAAATCATACTAAGTGGGAAAAAGCCAGAACAAAAGAAATGTTGTATGATTGCATCTACACGAAGTGTGCAGAACAGATAAATCCATCGAGATGGAAAGTAGATTAGTGTTGCCAGGGGCTGTGTGAGGGGGGAGTGGGTAATGACTGCTAACAGGTATAGATTTTCAGGGGGAAGAGTGATGAAAATGTTCTAAAATTAGATAGTGATGGTTGCAATAGTTAATATGCTAAAAACACAACTGTGTATTTTAAAGGGGTGAATTTTATGGTATGTGAATTATATCTCAATGAGGCTGTTATTATTATTTTTTTTAATCAGCAGAGATAGCTGCTAAAAGTGAGGAGTTCTGGCCCCACCCAGACTGAGTGAATCAGACTGCTAGAACAGGGCCTAGGAATCTGCATTTTCAAGTTTCCCAGGGAATTCATAGACTTAGAGTTGAACCCTGGAGTTTATTTTCCAGTCACTGGCACTGTCAGTCAACAACAGATCTACTCGCCTTTGCCCTCTCCTTTGTAAGGCAGCCTTTTACTCCACTGTGTCTATTTGCCCTTGTTTTTCAGAGCATCTCTGAAATCTGATGGAGGCATTATCAGCATACAGCAAGTTGCTCCTGTCCCTCGAGCCCAGGTGTAAATGCTCCAAGATGCTCTTTCATAGATCCTCCTATACAGGCAGGAATCAACAACAAGGCTTGTTTTCACTCTAAGGGGTGGCCTCAAGACCAAGAGCAAGATCTGAGTAATTTAAGACTTTCTATGGGTATGAATACCCAGTTCCTGACAATAATGTTTATTTTGAACAACTTGGTCAGGATTTTCTTGACCCACACCTGTCCATTTTGTGACAAATGAAACAAATTTATGGGCTTGAGCCTGTAGACTGGACCACGCTTTGTGATGCTCTTGAGACCAGAGATAGCAAAAGATGTTTACTGTTCTCATTTTTAGTAAACCCGGGAAGGAGTTTTTCACATCTGCAGAACATTCTTACATAGAGACATGTATTTGGCCACCTTAGTAGGATGGAAACACATTTTTCACTTGACAATATTTGCAAATCATGCATTTCCCCTCACTCACTTACAGTGTGGAAATACTTCCATATGTTGCCTTTGGCTTCACCATTTTGTGGGGGATAAAAAGCAAAAAAGTATAATTAGGTGGCCATTTTGCCTATGAACACTAAACTGCTGTGCGTATAAGATTTTAGTAGTGTCAGCCCTCCCGAATCAAGGCTTCATTACTACTCATGTCACCGGTCTAGAAAAAGTTAGTGTGAGTTTGCCATAAACCATAACAGTAGGAATTATGAGAGTTATAAAATACGTTAATACTGCCAAAATATGGTTTAAAATCTGGATTCAGGTATGTAGTTTTTCTTTTTAAATAAAAAAAATACACTTCTTTTTGCTTTTAGGTATTATAGGTCACCAAACTGGGAAGAGTCAGGTTCTAACTTCTTTCAGCTCCCAAACAATTAAACTTGCTTTTCCTTCTGTGTTTGGCTAGGCCAGAAGCCACTTCTTATTTCTAACCTCTACAGAAGTCAAGGTCAATACTCCTACCATTTTTCTGAGGAGGAAATCAAGCTGAGGGAAGCGGTCATTTGTTTAAGTTCATGCAACAGCTCTTAAGTGACAGAACCAGGAATGAGTCTGTGTTTTGAGCCCAGGTCTGGTGCTCCTAGACAGTATCTCCGTGGCCTCATATTACATTCTCTAAACCAGATGCAAGTTAGACTCCAGCTCGTTATGCTGGGTGCCGTTAAACTCTTTGAGATCAGCAATTGCTTTATCATTTTACACCATGCTGGATTTAGTAAATACTTTCTGAGTGAGCTGGGAGGGAGACTGAAGGTTTTCTTGTGGGCCTCTCTTTTCATGGTTCTGTGATTCTACATTTCTGTACTTTGGGAGTGTATCTAAAGAATAATACTGTATATGGAAAAATGTGCAAATGTATATGGAGAAATGTTCATGACTATCTTATTTAAAACACTGAAAACTACAAATAACTCAAGTGTCAAGCAATGTAATGATAAACTATAATATATTCAATGAAATATTATGAAGCAAATTCAATTGTGCTTAAGACTACTATAATTCTATAGAAACAGAAAGTAGGCCCAAAGTGGGTGGGTGAGAAAAAAGGGGAGTGACTGCTAATGACTTTGGAGTTTCTTTCTGGACTGATGAAAATATTCTAAAATTGACTGTGATAATGGTTGCATAACTCTGTGAACACACTAAAAACCATTAAAGTGTATACTTTAAATGAGTAAATTGAACTAGATGTGAATTATATCTCAATAAAGCTGGTATTTTTAAAAAGAAAATTAAGAAGCTAAAGAAAAAAAAGACTTATTACTAAATGGAAAAAATGTTCATGTTGTGATGTTAGCCAAAAGGAACAAGATCCAAAAGTTTGCATACAATATGAATAAAACATGTTTTTAAAAGGGGTGGTGGGGGGAAAAGAAATCAATTCCTATTTAAAATCTCACACCTAAGAATATGACTGGAAGGAAATACAACAAAGGATTAACAGTAGCTGTCATCATTGAAGAAACTTTGAATAATTTTTTTTTCTGTTCACTTATCTATATTTTCAAAAAATATATATTTCCAATGTTTTGGTAATAAACATACATTATCATGGGGGTTCCCAGATGGCTCAAGAAGTAATGAATCCACCTGCAATGCAGGAATCTCAGGAGCTGCAGGTTTGATCCCTGGGTCAGGAAGATCCCCTGGAGGAGGAAATGGCAACCCACTCCAGCATTCTCGCCTGGAAAATTCCACGGACAGAGGAGTCTGGCAGACTATAGTCCATGGGGTCGCAAAGAGTGGGACAAGACAGAGTAACTGAGCTCACACACGCATTATTGTCACTATTGGCTTCCCTGGTGGCTCAGTGGCAAAGAAACTGCCTGCCAATGCAGGAGATGTGGGTTCAATCCCTGGGTTAGGAAGATTCCCTGGAGAAGTCAGTGGCAACCCACGCCAGTATTCTTGCCTGGGAAATCCCATGGACAGAGAAGCCTGGTGAGCTACAGTCAATGGGGTCGCAAAAATCACTCGCATTAGTGACTAAACAACATTATCACTACTGTAAATAACAGGGGAAAAATGTAACATTTGCTGTTATCTGCAGGTGTCTGGTCTGCCCTGGTGCTCCCAACAGGCCACACAGTTGCTTTTCAGCCACAACCACAACTGCAGGGCATGGGTCTCAGCTGAGCCCATCACTTCATTACTTGTTTGGCTTTGTCACAGTATCTCCTGAACAGAAGGATAAGTGGTACTTTATTCTCATTACCTCCTTTCCCTTAGTGACCACCAAGACTTGGATCTTGGTCTCCAATAACCACTTCCTAGTTATTCCCATTCTTTCAGTGGGTTCAAAGAGATTATATGGGGACCTATGGCTACTAGGGAAATTACTCATGCAATTCATTCTTCCAATTATTAGTGTTTACTTCCCATAGGGAACTAAGTGAAACTAGGGGAAATGTGAAATAAATCATTTTTCTTGCCCTCTGAGAGCTTTCATCCTCATCCTGTGAATATCATATCATTCACATGATAATACTGTATTATATACTTGGAAGATACTAAGAGAGGACTAGATCTCAAATGTTTTCACAACACAAAGAAAAAAAGTTACCTGTGTGAGGTCATGGATGTGTTAACTAATCGAATATGGCAATCATTTCATAACATACACATATATCGAATCATCGAGTATATACTTTAACAATGTGTGCGTTAGTTGTTCAGTTGTGTCCAACTCTTTGCAACTTCATGGACTGCAGCCCACCAGGCTCCTCTATCCATGGAATTCTCCAGGCAAGTATACTGGAGCGGGTTGCCATTTCCTTCTCCAGGGGATTTTCCTGACCCAGGGATCAAACCCAGGGTCTCCTGCATTGCAGGCGGATGCTTTACCATCTGAGCTACTAGGGAAGTCCCTAGTACACAATGTTAAATGTCAATTAAATCTCAAAAAAAGATGATAGAAAAAAGATGAAAACAAATGTCTCTAATACAAAACATGATATGATAAACAAAACAGGTGACAGCAGGTTCCTTTGTGTACCTGGGCTTAGAAGGTGGGCTGAATTTCCTTTGGGGTGTATGGATGAAAAGCACAGATGTTTGCATAATCTTCAAATGGCTAAATGTTTAAGGAAGGACAAGCCACTAAATGAAAAGCAGCACTGATTCTTTAAGGAATGACACCTAACTCATTTGCTAGATTTCCTCGCACGAGTCAATCGTGATGGGAACTAAGGCAGAATCTGAACACAGCTTGTACAGGTTTCTGAAAATGTTTACCAAATGTTACCAGAAGCAGGATGACATTAAATTTTTTTCAAAAGCATTTCAAGTTTACAGAACAGCTGCAAGAACAGTACAGAAAACTCACATACTCTTCTATCTAAATTCACCAAGTTTTAATATTCTCCTTCAATTAAAGTGTTCTGAATTGCTCTTTTGGAGCTTCAGGGAATATGAGTGCTATCCAGCCACTAGAAGCCTTCGGTGCTTAATCTAAAAGAAAACAGATTCTTACAAAACCAGTTTACTGAAGTAAGTCAGCACACTCAGGTCCAAAAGACAGCTCAGCCACAACTCACTCCTGACCCTCCAAACAGGACCTCTTAGGAGGACACGAACTCTTTAAAACCAGATTACCAAATATGCAAGAAGAGCTAGGAAAACATAGGAAAATTAAAAAACCGAGGAGCAGAGGTGACTGGCCCTACCAGCTACTCACACATACTATAAAGCCTCTACAATTAAAACAGGATGGTACTGCCAGAATAGATAAATAGACTGACAGAATAGACAGTCTAGATCCAGACCTAAGTACTCGTGTGTGTGTGTGTGTGTGTGTGTGTGTGTGTGTGTTAGTCACTCAGTCGTGTCTGACTCTTTGCGACCCCATGAACCATAGCCCGCCAGGCTCCTCTGTCCATGGAATTCTCCAGGCAAGAATACTGGAGTGGACTGTCATTCTCTTCTCCAGAGGATCTTCCCAACCCAGGGTAGAACCCTGGTCTCCTGCGACGCAAGCAGATTGTTTACCGTTTGAGCTACAGGGAAGTCCTCCAAGTACTCATAGTACTTAATATATGATCAAGAGGGTATCTTAAATCACTAGAGCAAAGATGGACTTTCTCATAAATGGGGGACTAACTGACCAGCCCAAAGTGTTCAAGTAAGATCACAGTGCAGATCTGATGTGCCTGCGGTCCTGGTAAACTGAGGATGACCCGGATCTTTCTCAGAGCCAGAAATCCAGCTGCAGGCAAGAGCTAGTTCCACAGAGGGGCTGCAGCCCTGAGGGGGTGACAGCAGCCCTGAAGGACCTGACCATTGGCTGCCTGAACCCCTCAAAATCTCCAAATGCCCTCGGAACCTGCTATGATTTGAATGCAGTTTCAAAATTCTGACTTTTCCCCCCCTAAAGTTTATCATAAGTTCATACAGCACCTGATTTTCACATCATATGCACATTATAACATATATAAGCCCCTGCCCCATTCCCAATTTTGAGGTGTAATTCTTGTTGGGCTTATTTTGAAGAGAAGATTAAGCTTCAGTGACTGGCCTAGGATCACAGTGTTTAAGTAGCAGAACAGAGAATCTTATGATTTGTATCTTTCTACTCTGAATTTTATATTTCTCCTGCAAACCTTGTTATCTGCTCTCTTAGTACCTTCAACTGGAACTACCCATCAACATCTCTCACAAGTCTGATGCAAGAATCTGCTACTCAGTGGTGCCAGTACCCTTGGGGACAGTAACCTGAAGGCCTGAACCCTCTTCTTTCAAGGGCGGCAAGCAGGAAATAGCTTTCATTCATAACCTTTGGGAAGGTCAGGGTCAGGAAATGAATGCTGTTTTGTCCTGTGATCTGTCAGGCACTGCATTAAGTACTTAACCAACATAATCATAGAAATAACGCATCTCCCAAGAGAAATGAGGGCTTCCCAGGTGGCACTCAGCTCAGTCGCTCAGTCGTGTCCAACTATTTGCGACCCCATGAATCGCAGCACGCCAGGCCTCCCTGTCCATCACCAACTCCCGGAGTTCACTCAGACTCTCGTCCATCGAGTCAGCGATGCCATCCAGCCATCTCATCCTCTGCCATCCCCTTCTCCTCCTGCCTCCAATCCCTCCCAGCATCAGAGTCTTTTCCAGTGAGTCAACTCTTCACACGAGGTGGCCAAAGTACTGGAGTTTCAGCTTTAGCATCATTCCTTCCAAAGAAATCCCAGGGCTGATCTCCTTCAGAATGGACTGGTTGGATCTCCTTGCAGTCCAAGGGACTCTCAAGAGTCTTCTCCAACACTACAGTTCAAGCGCATCAATTCTTCAGTGCTCAGCCTTCTTCACAGTCCAATTCGCACATCCACATATGACCACTGGAAAAACCATAGCCTTGACTAGACGGACCTTAGTTGGCAAAGTAATATCTCTGCTTTTGAATATGCTATCTAGGTTGGTCATAACTTTTCTTTCAAAGAGTAAGTGTCTTTTAATTTCATGGCTGCAATCACCATTTGCAGTGATTTTGGAGCCCCAAAACATAAAGTCTGACACTGTTTCCACTGTTTCCCCATCTATTTCCCATGAAGTGAGGGGGCACTAGTGGTAAAGAATTATCTTGCCAATGCTGGAGATGAAAATTTGATCCTTGGATTGGGAAGATCCCCTGGAGAAGGAAATAGCAACTCATTCCAGTATTCCTGCCTGGAGAATTCCATGGACAGAGGAGCACAGAGGGCTACAGCCAGTGGGGCTGCAAAGAGTTGGACTTTGTCTGAGTACATGCATGGGCACATACACAAACACACACACACATAAATGAAAAAAACACATCCACATATGTCCTTATATATTAATATTCAGAGCACATTATTTTTGATAGCCATAAAGTCTATGCACTTGCATACAGTCCAAGTGCCATCAACTGATGAATAAACAAAATGTGGTACACCCATACAATGAAATAATATCCATCCATCCAAGGAATGAAGTACTGACATATGCTACAACATGGATAAGGAGACACTAAGCTAAAGGAACAGAAGTCAATCACAAAAGGTCACATATTGTATAAGTCCATTTATATAAGATATCTAGAAGAGAGGTCAGAGAAGGCGATGGCAACCCACTCCAGTGTTCCTGCCTGGAGAATCCCAGGGACGGTGGAGCCTGACCGGCTACCGTCTATGGGGTCGCACAGAGTCGGACACGACTGAAGCGACTTAGCAGCAGCAGAACAGAGATATCTACAGAAACAGAAAACAAATTAGTGGTTGCTTAGGGCTGAGGCAAATGGAGCTAGGGTGGGGAGTGGTGGCTAAGGAGTATTGGGTTTCTTTGTCCAAATGACAAAAATGTTCCAAGACTGATTGGCAATGGTTGCACAACCTATGAATATACTAAAAACCATTAAACTATACACTATAAATGGATTACTTTTATGGTACGTGAATTATTTTTCAATATGACTGTTATTTTAAAAAGAGAGACAGGAGGAAAGAAGGGAGGAAGAGAGAAAAGAGGAGTGGGGAAGAGAAGAAGAGTGGGTAGGGGTGAGAGGTCGGACATGCACGGACATGTTCAGGTGGCTGAGGCGGAAAGCCCCCGAACCCACCCCCGCCCAAACAGAAACCAGGGGCGGACCAACATCCTGGATACAGAACCCGTGACCTGGCCCAATGAAGGACTGACACAAAGCCCACCAGCACCAATCAGCTACATGGCCCCCGCGTTTTACCATATATGGAAAAACCCGGCTCGATTATAACCCCCCCCCCCCCCCCTTCGCCTCCATTCCTCGCAGACTCCCTTTGTTCCCTTGCTCGCTCATCCCTGGGAGTTCTGCCAGAGAGCGACCGCCCAATAAAGGTATTAGTCAACGGTCCCCAGAGGTGGCTTTTCTTCCTGCGGCGTTTCTTACAAGGGGGTGGAGAGAGATACTAAGCATCTGGCAAGCATGCACCAGGTACATATTAGGGAGCTGCATGACAACGATGCAACGCTGCCTCTTATACCCCCCCCCCCCCCCCCCTTCGCCTCCATTCCTCGCAGACTCCCTTTGTTCCCTTGCTCGCTCATCCCTGGGAGTTCTGCCAGAGAGCGACCGCCCAATAAAGGTATTAGTCAACGGTCCCCAGAGGTGGCTTTTCTTCCTGCGGCGTTTCTTACAAGGGGGTGGAGAGAGATACTAAGCATCTGGCAAGCATGCACCAGGTACATATTAGGGAGCTGCAGTAGTATCCCCGGGATTTTAAGAGCGGTGTGTAGCCCCAAAACCCTCACTCTAGTACACTATTACCTCCTTCACAAGCACTGGCTCTATTAAAGTAGCATGTGAATCTGAGGAGCCAGGATTCTTATGAGTACAACGGTTAAGACAAATGAACACATTAGGGTTACAGAAATATAACTGGGTAGTATATCTCATAAGCACTCACTGGTGCTTGCCTACCTCACAAAGCAGCCTCTTTCCTGCAAACCGCCCCTTCCCTCCTCGACGGAGGCCGCAGGGACCCGGGCAGCCATGTTTGAATGATGATCCCACCCCCCAGCCACGGCTGATTGGCTCTAGAGGAGGCCTAACTGAAAGTCAGGCCAATCAGGTTCCGCTGCCAGGGAGTTGCGTTAATATGTGTGGCCAGAACACGGAAACATGGCGCTGTGAGGCAGCCATTTTCACCCTGCAGACCAAGGAGCAGAGGGAGCTGGGCTGTTGAGGAGAAGCATGATACTAGCAGAAAGAGGGCTCTGCGCTCCCTCAGTCCAATCTGCTCTTGGGGCCAAGCTGCATTCCTGCCCACAGGTTCCACAAGATATCTTTATACCCTTGTTTGCTTAAGCAACCAAAAAAAATCCCCACTAACAGTGTCATGTTCAAAGTATGTTCAAGTACGTTCCCAAAATGAAAAAAGAAAGCTAGTGTGCATGTGAGTTTTAAACATGAATCTGCACCCATATGGCTGAAGCTGAGCCAACTGCAGCTACCAGGGAAACCAAACCCCCATTAGGCTTGCCTCCAGCCTGGCACAGAAGTTGCCTGTGATCTTACCATTCCTGTTACACTATGGAGATTCAAGAAGTTCCTTCCTCTTCCTGGAGGCATGCATCACTGAAGGTATTGGGAACATCGGAAGCCTTAGTTCATCTTTTTAAAATCAGATGGGTAAAATAACTTTTAAACAAATTAAAAACAGTAACAATATAATTAATATAATGGAATCAAAGCCTTAGTAAGTCGATGTCATGAGAACTAATCTCTCTAAGGACCTGAACAACATATTATAAGCATTGATACAAGAGGATCTGCTGGACTCTAGGATGAAGTTTTAAATAGGACATGGTATCAGAAGGCCTACGGTTTCCTTCTTCCTAATAAAACCTCACTGAAAAACTCTGGCCTTACATTGGAGTGGACCAATGAGAGGTCACTGTGGGTAAATGAACAAATAAAGGAATGTGTGCCTTCTTCAGTTCTTATTTTGGATCTACAGTATACAGGAAAGCAGAGCTCACATCGCTCCCACACACTGGCAGGGACACATCTGAATGAAAAACATTTAGAGAGGTTGCATGTCTGCACATCAGAAGAAGAGCTGAGTCAACACTAGGAAAGGGACAGACGAGTCCTTTTCCCATCCCTCTGTCTATTTATGGGAGTCATTTCCCTTCAGGAAATGCTGAGCCCCTCTCCCAGGACCCTGTTGGGAATGACGCCTGCACTGGTTGACCCAGCCTTCTACATCCTCCTCCTGGCCTCAGCAGCTCTCCCCTCGTGACCCCCATCAGTCACTGGGAACCCAGCCTGAAACTGACTGCTTCTTACAGTCCTCAGTCTAGTGTGGAAATTCAAACAGGAAAGGGGGGATAAAGATACGTAATGCAGCTAGAAAAGCCCCTGGCATGGAGAAGCTCCTTAATGTGAACAGAGGATGGTAGCAGGTAAGAAGGGCTAGAAATGACCACAACATGGGCCAGGATTTTGTGGCTCGTCTAGCCTCAGTCACCTGTCTGGGGGATGGCAGAGGCAAGAACAGGACTCAAGGCTCCCGTCATCCCATGTGGGACTCATTCACCTCCTCCATGCTCCTTTCTCTTCCCCAGAAAAATGTATAGACTCATGTTTCTATAAGGGGGCTTTCTATAAGGTGGTGGTGGTTTAGTCGCTAAGCTGTGTCTGACTCTTGTGACTCCATGGACTGTAGCCTGCCAGGCTCTGATCCATGGGATTCTCCAGGCAAATGTACTACAGTGGGTTCCTTCTCTAGGGGATCTTCCCAACCCAGGAATCAAACCTGGAGTGGGGTGTCATTTCCTTCTCCAGGGGATATTCCTAACCCAGGAACCGAATCCTGCACTGCAGGCAGATTCTTTACTGACTGAGCTATATATAAGGGAAGCCCCAAATCCCAGGTGGTGCTACTGGTAAAGAACCGGCCTGCCAGTGCAGGAGACTTAAGAGACATGGGTTCAGTCCCTGGGTCAGGAAGATCCCTCGGAGGAGGGCATGGCAACCCATTCTAGTATTCTTGCCTGGAGAATCCCATCGTTGAAGAGCCTGGTGAACTACAGTCCATGGGGGTCACAAAGAGTCAGAATGACTAAGCAATTTTAGCTCACACACATTTCTATAGAGAAGTTATTCCAGGGGAACCAGAGTCTACTAATTAATACCCTTCTTTTCTTCTTTCTGGGGTTAGTCCTGGCCAAACCTCAAACTGAAGTTCTTCCCCCTCTCCTCTGAATTTCTCTGGATATTTTTTTAACTTATCTACACTTGGTAACTCTAATAAATGTGTATAACCATGTGGTATCTCTTTCATGGTCGGCTCCAACTGTTATTTATATGTTTGATTTAGTATTTCAGGTAGTTATGTTTGATACCTCAGATTAAACTGCAACAAGGAATGAATGATCAACACTTATTGAACACTGACTATTTTCTAGGCAAGATTCTACACAGATTGCTTCACCAACTACTACTCACACCCACCCTACAGTTGCCTCACCTTCACAGATGTGGTAAGCAAGGCCTGGAGAGATGAGCTTTCCCCAAGACCACATGGATGCCAAATGAATCCAGGTTGTCAGATTCAAGTCCGGGTGCCTAACACCAAGTCAAGAGCTTTGGGGCCAGGTTACAGGTCTTCCCCTCCTGGATACAGACTAGCTACTCAGGGAATGGTTTTGATTGGGTTTTATTCACCCCCTCCTTCTCTCCCAGCACACCCTAGCCCCAGGGCACCGCCTGGCCATCCTGTCCATTTCCAGAGGCAGCCCTTGGACTGCCATTTTTGGGATTTATTTTTCCCTCTGAAGGGTTTCCTCATGTTCATTTTAATCTGGCCTCACTTATACTGAGGCTTCCCTGGTGGCTCAGACAGTCCAGAAATCACCTGCAATGTGGAAGACCTGGGTTTGATCCCTGGGTCTGGAAGATCTCCTGGAGGGCATGGCAACCCACTCCAGTATTCTTGCCTGGAGAATTCCATGGACAGAGGAGGCTGGCGGGATGCAGTCCATGGGGTTGCAAAGAGTTGGACACGACTGAGCGACTATCACTTATGCACTGGTCGACAGTAGTACTGAGGTGGGGAGGAGGGCCCTTGGTGGGCTCTGTCCTGTGTCGTGGGCCCTGGGTACCTCGCCGCTCACACCACACCAGAAGTAGCCACTTGGAGGGGATGCACAGAAGGCCATGCTTTATTTCCTTCCGCAGCCCTCCCCAGCCCCAGCTGTGCTGCCCCAAACGCCTCACTCCCCACCTCCTCTCCCTCTCGCCTCCGGCCCTCCTCTTCCCTTCCTCCCCCTCAGCCCCTTTCCCACCCTCTTTTTGCTGGCTTCTCTTCTCTTTCTTTCCATGAGCAGAGAGTTTCCAGCCTGGCTCCTGGCCAGCACATTTGGACAAAAGGCAGCAATCTTGGAGGGAGACGTCATCTCCCATCCCCTTTGCTGGGGCCGGCACCGTGGCTCCCCAAGCCCAGAGAGGGAGCCGGAGGCTGGGACCGCGCCCATCCCATTCCCAGTTCTGGGAAGGAGCTTGAAAGATGGCATATTGTGGGGGTTAAAAGCAAAGAGTTTGGAAGCACACAGACTCAGATTCAAACTCCAGCTCTGCTGCTTGAGAGTCATGGGACTCGGGCCAGTTATTTTGCTCAGCCTTGGTTCTCTCTTCTGTAAAGTGACAGGAACAGCTCCTGCTTTGAAAGGCTTACCCAAGATGGCACCTGGAAAACAGTGGGCACAGCACGTGTCCTGTGAGAAGCTCAACACAGCTTCTGTTGTTATGAACGGAACTTAATCCTGCCAAATAATACAAGTAAAAATATAGGACTTTGTTATGATATTGATATTAATAATGACAATACTAATATAACCTCCTCAACTTATCTGCAGGGCTGCAGAAAGTGTTAGTCACTCAGTTGTGTCTGACTCTCCGCAACCCCATGGACTGTAGTTCGCCAGGCTCCTCTGTCCATGGGATTCTCCAGGCAAGAATACTGGAGTGGGGAGCCATTCCCTTCTCCAGAGGATCTTCCAGAACCTAGGAATTGAACCCGGGTCTCCTGCATTGCAGGCAGTTTCTATACCATGTGAGTCACCTGCAGACCCAGCCTCAATTGTTTGCAAGTGTGGTAAAGCTGTAAAACCTCTCAAACATACTGTTACTGTTACAGTGTAATCTACAAAAACTGGTTTTGAAATTGGAAAAGGAGCTGACCCTCTTCCCTATTCATTAAAGCCAGGGCTCAGCCTAGAAGCCAGAAGTGAAAGTTAGGAGGAACCCACCCCATTAGCATGGCCTGCTCGCCTGGACTCTGCTCCGCTCCCTCCGTTTTCTGGCTCCCTGTAAGCTGAGGCTCCAGTTCTGTTTGTTTACTATCTATGTATGGTGTTTTGTACTCAGAAGTTGTGTAATGCCCGGGAATGTGGTCTGTTTTATTTAGCTAAGTTTTGAGATATGGGCAATTTTTATTTAACTAATCTGAGAAAGCATGGATGGGTTTGAAATTAATCCACAAGATCAGTCAAGGAGCTGAGCACATGAGGTACTGCTGGGAAATACACACATGTAGGAATGGTCCCTGCCCTGGAGCTAGGGATAAAAGATGCAAACCCAATCAGCCAATGGCAATGAAAGATTACAACCTTTGAACACCAAAAGATTAGTTTAAAAGTCTAGGGGATGCCTGACAACATATTTAACAAAAGCCACAATGTGAGAGGGGTTTAGGGACTAAATTCAAACCACAGGGGTAAATGTTATGAAAGAAATATAACTGGAGAATTTAGAAGTGGGCAGGCAATGAGAGTCAGAGGGGTCATGGACTGCTTCAGAGAAGATGCAGAATCTGGTGGCCCTTTGGACTAGTTGGGAGAGTCTTTGAGGTGAGGCAAGAGCATGAAGAAAGGGGACAGTTTGTCCCACCCTGGACAGGAGACTGATGGTGTGACGGCCGCTCTGGGACACGTGGAAACATGGAGAGGAGGATGGAAGGATTGGCAGATAGACTTGGAGACGTTCTGGAATCAGAAAGCAGGGGTATGGTTTGCTTTCCACAGAATATAAACAGGATTCATGATAGAAGGGGCTTCCCAGTGGCTCAGTGGTCAAGAATCTGCCTGCCAATGAGAAAGATGTGGGTTCAATCCCTGGGTGGGGAAGATCCCCTGGAGTAGGAAATGGCAACCTACTCCAGTATTCTTGCCTGTAGAATCCCATGGACAGGGCCACCTAGAAGACTGCAGTCCACAGGGTCACACAGAGTCAGACACAACTGAGGGAGCAAGCACGCACATGATGGAAGATATGAACTGATGCATTCAAGAGGAACATATAGATCAAGCAGCCAGAGGTAGAGATCGAAGAGTCTGGTGAGAGAACAACCCTGGGGGGTGGGGGGGTGGAGAAGAACTGGGGATGCAGCCAAAGAACCAGTGAGCGTGGACAAGCTCTCCCCAGGGGGAAAGTGAAGCCAAAGAAGAGAGTGAGGAACGGAGGTGTGGGGGTGACTCTCTCTTGACTGAGCTCTTTACCATGTTTCTTCATCTGGGTCTTCCAACTGGACGGAGAGGTCTGATAGCGGAACACCTGCCTTGGGCTTCTTTTTATTCCTCCACAATGTCTACTTGGACTAGATCTTGGTGTACTGTGGGTGTGGCGTGAATGCTTGTTGAACGAGAAGAAAAGGAATCAGCGAAAGAGATCGGGTCCTCTCCAGAGACAATTAGCATAACCCAGATGGTGTGGTGTCTCAGGGGAGGAGGCATTGTTCAAAATGCTTCACAAAGGAGGGACTTGGGCCCGGCCAATCACCAGGGCCTTATGTTGACCCTTTCATGGCTGGATCTGGTCATGGGGGTCCCAAAACGGTGGGACACCAGGAGTGACTATTCAGAGAAGCATTTCAGCCTTTTGACAAGCAGTGCAGACATGTCACCATAGCAATGTTATGTCGACCGTGACCTGGGTCAGGCAAGTCACGTTAGGAAGTCCTGTTAGGAAGCTCAGAAACCGAGAACAGTTAACTAGCTGTACAGTGCCCGCACAATCAGTAACAGGATGAAGTCTCCGCAGACAGTGGGGGATGGAGGCCAGATCTCAGGGACGTGAAAAGGAGCTTGCAGCCCTACCCTGCGGGCTCAGGCAGGCGCTGTGTCTCCCCGTCCTGAAAGCAGCCTTCTTCCTCTCTTGTTCTCCAGTCAGCAGGCAGCCTGAACCCGGGCTGTGTATGTGTCTAGAAGCACTCTGACTCTTTTCCCTGTCACTCTTCCCTCTGTCCCAGGTCAAGGATCTCAGATTCCCTGAGTGCAGGTGAAAGGAGAGCCTGGAACAGGAACCTCTCTTGACTATGCCTCTGCAGTACCGGAATCGCCAAGTCTCATCACTTAGGGAAGCATCAAGGAGCCCCTCCTCTCTGATGTTTTTCTATCCTGTTAGATGCATCAGTTCAGCTGGTGGGTAAACAGAGCACTGGTCCCTGTTTGATGTCCTGGGAGCTGTGTGTGTTTATTGATTGTCACAGACACAGACGATGAAAAGGACCAGATGGAAAGGGATGTCAGGCGGCCAGGGATTTGTATGTGGGGCTGGCTGACCACACACTTCATTTCCCATCTGAATGACTCCCACCTCCAGGTCACAGCAGCGAGTGGAGAAAATCCCTCTGGACCTGCAGCAAGCTAGAGCGATTGCCCTGGGAGAAGCCCAGCGCCCCGGGCATGCTGTTTTGGTGGTCTGTGTCTTCCCAGCCGCCGCCCTGATCAACTCTGTGCCTGAGAAACTGGTCCCACTCCAGCTGCAGGGAAGCAGGTTCTACGTCTCAGGCTGCCCCAGTGCTCCTGCCCAGCGACCGAATCAGTGCTCTCTGGTTTCTCTCCCAGCTAACTTCTCTCCTGACCATGCAAGGCCAGTTTTAATCCTGATTTGTGGCACAATTTCCCATAAATACCTCTGCTCGGTCATCTGGGAGGTTGAGTCTGTATTTCCCAGGGACGTGAGAAGTGCACATAAAATTATAGAATGTTCTGCTTTAATGGTTCCAACCTGCTGGGAAAAGGCAGCTGTATTTTCTTCCACAGTGAGCTGTGGGGTCCCGGCCAATCACCAGGGCCTTATGTTGACCCTTTCATGGCTGGATCTGGTCATGGGGGTCCCAAAACGGTGGGACACCAGGAGTGACTATTCAGAGAAGCATTTCAGCCTTTTGACAAGCAGTGCAGACATGTCACCATAGCAATGTTATGTCGACCGTGACCTGGGTCAGGCAAGTCACGTTAGGAAGTCCTGTTAGGAAGCTCAGAAACCGAGAACAGTTAACTAGCTGTACAGTGCCCGCACAATCAGTAACAGGATGAAGTCTCCGCAGACAGTGGGGGATGGAGGCCAGATCTCAGGGACGTGAAAAGGAGCTTGCAGCCCTACCCTGCGGGCTCAGGCAGGCGCTGTGTCTCCCCGTCCTGAAAGCAGCCTTCTTCCTCTCTTGTTCTCCAGTCAGCAGGCAGCCTGAACCCGGGCTGTGTATGTGTCTAGAAGCACTCTGACTCTTTTCCCTGTCACTCTTCCCTCTGTCCCAGGTCAAGGATCTCAGATTCCCTGAGTGCAGGTGAAAGGAGAGCCTGGAACAGGAACCTCTCTTGACTATGCCTCTGCAGTACCGGAATCGCCAAGTCTCATCACTTAGGGAAGCATCAAGGAGCCCCTCCTCTCTGATGTTTTTCTATCCTGTTAGATGCATCAGTTCAGCTGGTGGGTAAACAGAGCACTGGTCCCTGTTTGATGTCCTGGGAGCTGTGTGTGTTTATTGATTGTCACAGACACAGACGATGAAAAGGACCAGATGGAAAGGGATGTCAGGCGGCCAGGGATTTGTATGTGGGGCTGGCTGACCACACACTTCATTTCCCATCTGAATGACTCCCACCTCCAGGTCACAGCAGCGAGTGGAGAAAATCCCTCTGGACCTGCAGCAAGCTAGAGCGATTGCCCTGGGAGAAGCCCAGCGCCCCGGGCATGCTGTTTTGGTGGTCTGTGTCTTCCCAGCCGCCGCCCTGATCAACTCTGTGCCTGAGAAACTGGTCCCACTCCAGCTGCAGGGAAGCAGGTTCTACGTCTCAGCTGCCCCAGTGCTCCTGCCCAGCGACCGAATCAGTGCTCTCTGGTTTCTCTCCCAGCTAACTTCTCTCCTGACCATGCAAGGCCAGTTTTAATCCTGATTTGTGGCACAATTTCCCATAAATACCTCTGCTCGGTCATCTGGGAGGTTGAGTCTGTATTTCCCAGGGACGTGAGAAGTGCACATAAAATTATAGAATGTTCTGCTTTAATGGTTCCAACCTGCTGGGAAAAGGCAGCTGTATTTTCTTCCACAGTGAGCTGTGGGGAGTAGAGACAGTGGTACCCATCTTCTCTGACTCGGTTAGTGGGAAGGAGTTGACACGCAGCCCTGGGTGAGCCACTGGACCCCTCCTCCTTCCCTGCACTCAGGTCTCTACTCTAGGGGGGAGTTAAGAAAAGCTGGGGTGGGGGCAGAGGGATGACACAAAACCGTGTCCCTGGGTCAGTACACTTAGGCCTGCAGGAAGAATGGATGGGCAGTTCCAGCCCTTTGCCAGCTGGCAGTTTGCAGGGATGCTCCCAGGACAGACTGGCTGGCTGTATAGCAATTAACAATTTATTTTTTTGTTTGTTTGTTAATGGCAAATAGCAAGAAACAAGTAGAAAACAATATATACCAACCTAGCCAATGTGGTAGACCATATCCGTAGCTATTACCAATTCTACTATAAGAATTATTTTTATATTTAAAATTTGATGCTGTCCTTTTCCCTTTCAAGTAAATACTTTCACAAGTACTTTAAGAAAAAATGAAGAGAAGTGCTTAAATAAAACAAACAAACAATTTATCTTTAGTGTTCCTTTTTCACTTTCTAAGTGTCCCACTTTGTATATATAGTTACCCTATCTGTTGTACAAAGTGGATTTGCAGAGAACTTAGGGCTAAATCAAGTCCAACCCTTATGACATAGACAGATAGGATTAAAAAGCAGAGATGTCACTTTGCCAACAAAGGTCCATATAGTCAAAGCTATGTTTTTTTCCAGTAGTCATGTATGGATGTGAAAGTTGGGCCATAAAGACGCTGAGCACCAAAGAACTGATGCTTTCAAACTGTGGTGCTGGAGAAGACTCCCTGGACTACGGGAGATCAAACCAGTCAATCCTAAAGGAAACCAACCCTGAATATTTCTTTAAAAGGACTGATGCTGAAGCTCCAATACTTTGGCCACCTGATGTGAAGAGCCAACCCACTGGTAAAGACCCTGATGCTGGGAAAGAGTGAGGACAGGAGGAGAAGGGGGTGGCAGAGGATGAGGTGGTTGGATGGCATCACTGACTCAGTGGATATGAATTTGAGCAAATTCCAGGAGACAGTGAAGGACAAGGGAGCCTGGTGTGCTGCAGTCCATGGGGTCACTGAACAACAACAACATGATAGAGAATTATTTCCCTGGGCTGGCTCTTAGGTATAACCCACTCTGCCTATTCTAGGTTTCAGCCTACACAATTATGTGAACTCATGGTTATATGAGATCAAGATTTTTAGAACACAAACCAACAGCAAGAGACAATATTGGGACAATTTGTTGGATGACGAGCTATAAGCCATGGAAAAATTCTTAGAAACTCTAGTTTCATTATGTTGCCTTGAAAATTTTAACAAAACTCAAAATAATAGATTGCCTCTATGAATGTACCACAGAAGTTCTTATAGAAATTCATAGTAAATTCAGTGGGGAACGAGGGTGACAGAGGTAATACTATTTTACAATTTTTGAAAAACTGAGTATCAAAATCTCATTTTATACATATATACAATGGAATATTACTCAGCCATAAAAAGGAATGCATTTGAGTCATTTCTAATCAGGCGGACGAACCTAGAGCCTATTATACAGAGTGAAGTAAGTCATAAAGAGAAAAATAAATATCATATACTAACATACATATTTGGACTCTAGAAAGATGGTACCAAAGAATTTATCTGCAGGGCAGCAATGGAGAAACAGACATAGAGAACAGCCCTACGGACATAGAGAGAGGGGAGGAGAGGGTGAGATGTATGGAGAGAGAAACATGGAAACTCACGTTATCATATGTAAAATAGATAGCCAATGGGAATTTGCTGTATGTCTCAGGAAACTCAAACAAGGGCTCTGTATCAACCTAGAGGGGTGAGATGGTGAACCTAGAGCCTATTATACAGAGTGAAGTAAGTCATAAAGAGAAAAATAAATATCATATACTAACATACATATTTGGACTCTAGAAAGATGGTACCAAAGAATTTATCTGCAGGGCAGCAATGGAGAAACAGACATAGAGAACAGCCCTACGGACATAGAGAGAGGGGAGGAGAGGGTGAGATGTATGGAGAGAGAAACATGGAAACTCACGTTATCATATGTAAAATAGATAGCCAATGGGAATTTGCTGTATGTCTCAGGAAACTCAAACAAGGGCTCTGTATCAACCTAGAGGGGTGAGATGGTAGGGAAGTTCAAGAGGGAGGGGATACATGTATACCTATGGCTGATTCATGTGGATGTTTGATAGAAAACAACACAATTCTGTAAAGCAATTATCCTTCAATTAAAAAATAAACTGGGCTTCCCTGGTGGCTCAGCTGGTAAAGAATCTGCCTACAATGCAGGAGACCTGGGTTCGATCCCTGGTTTGGGAAGATCCTCTGGAGAAGGGAAAGGCTATCCACTCCTGTATTCTGGCCTGGAGAATTCCATGGACTAAATAGTCCATGGGGTTGCAAAGAGTCAGACACAACTGAACAACTTTCATTAAAAAAAAAAAAAGAATCTCATTTCATTAAAATATCCATCACTGGGCACGGATATATTCAATATACATTTGGCTTTGAAATCTTTTAATTTAGCAGTTCCACCTCTGGGAATTTATATACAGAAATGTTGGAACAAGTGCTGGAGGGTATTTACAGTAGCTAAAATCAGAAGTAACTAATTACTCATCAATAGACAATGTGTTAAAGAAATAAAGTCAATTCATACTAAAGAAGACTAGGTAGCTGTTAGAAAGGAAAGGACTATGTTATGTCACACATGGAATTATTCTCACATAATACTGTTTAGTTATTCCACTTTTCTAACAAACAAACATGATATATTACATGTAAAGAAAAGAAGTCTAGGGGGATTTAATATACATACCAAACAGTAATCACCTCTGAGAAGGGAGTATGTATGGGGAAAATTTCCACTGTGTTCTTTTTGTTGTTTAGTTGCTAAGTCATATCCAACTCTTTGCAACCCCATGGACAGTAGCTGTCCTTTTTATGTATTGCTTTGGGGCTTCCCTGATGGCTCAGCTGGTAAACAATCCACCTGCAGTGCAGGAGACCTGCATTCGATCCCTGGGTGGGGAAGATTCCCTGGAGAAGGAAATGGCAACCCACTTCAATATTCTTGCCTGGGAAATCCCACAGACAGAAGACCCTTGCAGGCTTTAGTCCATGGTGTCCCAAAGAGTCGGCGACCAGCAGTTAAATGTTTTATGATAAGGATAGTTTTTATAATTTACATATAAATACATACATGTGTATATAAAAGTAATCTTAAAGTTTTACTTCTTTAAAAAAAATTTTTGGCTACACCATGAGGCAGGTGGGATCCCAGTTACCTGACCAGGGATCCAACCCATGTCCCTGCATTGGAAGCACAGAGTCCCAACCACTGGACCCCCAGGGAAATCCTCAAACTGAAAGTTTTAAAGTACACTTTTAAAGAGAATAAAAAAGGAAATGTGTTTGCTACTCTGCTTGAACTGGTCTGACAGCCCTCCTGATAAGATATGCAAGCTCTTACCGTCCTCCTGCCCTCCTCTCCTGCTGAAGCGAAGCATGGATCCTCAGGTTCCCCAATACAATACAGATCCTCTTCCCTAAGCTTGCTGCAAGGGTGACTCACCTTTTCCTTATCTAAGGCTCAGGGAGAGGGGAGCGTTGGGAGGGAACCATAACTTGACTGTTAGTGGTTCAGCCAGTTGGAAAACGGGGTCTCAGACTCATCCCTCTTTCAGCTGACCACAGGCCAAGGATGAATGTATCAAAGGGAAGCCAATTCTGGGCTCCCGTTGGCAAAGGGCTTAACTTCTAGGCAAACTGAGCTGGGATTAATTTTTGCTCAAATCGGACAATGATTTTAACACAAGGGTCAAGGATGCTCTGACTCTGGCTTCCCTTCTTTGGGGGCCAAATGTAGAGAACTGAGTCAAAGAACTGAGTCACTCACTCCCTCCAGTTCCGGCACTGACTCGCCTCCCATCATTAAAGGGGCAGTTGTGTCTGAGTCCCTCAGCCGGGAGGCCAGGTGCCTGTGGCAGCTGGCTGGTTCCGGTGGAGGAAGAGGGACCACACCTGGGACCCAGGAGCCTGGGCAGGACACAGGCCCAAGCAGGGGTCTCTGTCACTCTCGAGTAACTGTCAGATATTCCATGGACCCCCAGGAAGCAAAATAAAGGGTGCAGGTTCCCGAGAGCGTGGGGGAGGCTGAGTCAACTTTGCCCTCAGCCAAAGAACCAACTGCTTGCAAGCTATACTTGAGGGCTTTGGGGAAAGCCACTGAGCCTCAAAATACCACTCCTATTATCCTATGATAGTTACTGAAATTCAGCTCTTAGAGATTCTTTCCTTTTGACTGAGACTTTATGCATGTTAAATGGCAAGCTACTTCTCCCAGTTTCTTTCCAGTCTAGAAGACAGAGGTCAGAGAACACATATACTTGAATATCAGGAGGGAAGTAGAAAGAATTCATAGCTTAGAGGCTCAGAAATCAAGAAAGACAGACCTATATGGGTCCCAGGTGGAGACAGAAAGGTACCAAGGCTTTTCAGTTTTGGCTAAGGTGAGGCACTGCATCCAATAGTATTAGACCAAGCAGACCTAACTATAGAAGGCCTGTGATTATGTTTTTAGACTTTTTGTTAAAAAGTACTTTATACACATATACATACTAGCCTTCTTACCTGTATCTGTTCAAGGTGGCTTTAGATCTTGATGGTGAAGGCTGACTAGCCAGCTGGTTTCATTGCAAGCAACAGGCTTCCAAATTTTAAATTCTACAAGGTCTTTGCTTTTGGAATCTGTGATTTCAGTCCCCTCAGGTGACGAGCCCTCTAGGTGATGGCTAAAAGCAACCTCACTCAACCATGGAAGTACCTTAAAATCACCTGGGACCTTTTAAAAATACTGATACCCAAGGCCTGTTTGAAGAAATTTTTATTGACTTGGTCTGGAGCGGGGCCTGGGCATCAGTTGTTTAAAAAACATTTCCCCTCAGCATTTAAATGTGTATTCTAATGTGTACCCTGAGTTTAAAATGCTAAGAATTGTGATGGGAGGGCAGATGGGGTAGATTATCATTACCCTTCGTTAAATTACCTACTCAACTGAAGACTTCTACAGTGGGCAAGCAGTGCTTTAAACTTTGGCGGGCACGTTAAGAAGGCATTGACATAGATTCTGCAGATTCACCCTTCTGCAATAGGAAGGGCCTGGCCAGATGAGCGGCTGAGTGCAGAACCACCCAGTTCACACCCCCTGTTCCTCTGCACATTCCTTACGTTGCAGTGAACAGTTTTCCTGCCCTCCCTGACCTCAGCAGAGTGGATCTCTGGTGTCTCGAGCCCCACCCTTTCCCCCACCCCTAGGAGGAGCCTTAGCATTAGATCGGAGGGCACAAAGGCCTGGACAACTGGGGTAACCGGACTTACTCAGCTGAACGGGATCCTCAGATGCTCCTTTCATTGTTTCTCTTTGGTCAGGATTTCCGATGCCAATCTTCCCAACACTCTGCCTTACCAGGTTCCTTCTCCAGACCGGTCTCAGCCCACCTGCCTATGGGCTATACCCGGATTTTCCTGCTTCCCCCTTCATGGCTGGGCACTGGGATGCTATACTCGCTACATTCATCAGAGTAGGTATCATCTTCCTCCGTTGGAGAGCCCACGCTCCCCCATAGGATTCCCTGGGCCTGCACTGCCCTACGTCGCCATTGCCCACAGGCCTGAGCTAGCTGCATTCGACCGCCCACAGAAATGCAGTATGTCCTCAAGTCATAACAGGAAGATGGTATAGGAAAATGGTCATGTGGAGATTTATTTTCCCATCTTTTGTAACACTGACAGTGAAGGTTTTTTTTTCCCCCTTTTGTTACTCTTTAGTCTTTACATAAACTTCCACATGACAAATTCCCAGTTGAGTTCAATTCCAGGAAAAAATTTGTCCTGAAAATGAATTTGTATGCTCTCTCTTGTCCAAAATCCCGAACTGTGCAATCCAGAGTATTTTTGTTTGTCTCTAAGCTGCCAGAGAATTCCGAGCCAAATTCATTGTCCAAGTGTTGTAATCTGCTAAGTACAGGCCATTCAAAATCTCCGCTCCTTTTGCTTGCTCTGTTTTCTCCTGAGCGCCTCAGCATTTAGTTCTCGTCTAAGTCATCTGACCATGTCCCCACGTCTTCCACCAGGTCCCCCCTCTTTATCCCTTGGCTCTTTCCATCCACGTCACCACTGCCGTCACCCTGCGGGTCAGTAATGCAGCCTGGGTGCTGCAAGGCCTCCGTCTCCTCTCTGAGCCTCCACCCAGGAAGCAGAGTGAACTTTCTAGAACACAGGGTGATCTCCTGGCTCCTGCTTCAGGGAGATCCTTCTTCCCTCTGGGAATTACAACCATGAATTCTCCCCACACTTGCCTCTTCCTCTCCCCCCGCCCTTGGTGACACTGCACAGGCTGTTCCCTCAGCCTGAAACAACCCTCTCTGCTTTTGCTTTGTTGGTGAAGAGGTTTTCAGGGCTCAACCTGGCTTTACCTACTCTGTGGGCGTCCCTGCTTTGGGTTCCCCAAGGACACAGCACTCATGGGGGGGGCCAGATGCCAACTGGATTTGGTTTTTTGTCTGACTACCCAGCTAGATGGTAAGCACCTGGAAGGAAGGCAGATACCTTATGCCCTTAGCCTAGCGCTTCAAGTTCCTAAGTGAATGAATACATAACACAGGGAAAGGGAAAAGAAGGGAAAGTGTTAGTCACTCAGTCGTGTCCGACTCTTTCTGACCCCATGGACTGTGGCCTACCAGGCTTCTCTGTCCATGGGATTCCCCAGGCAAGAATACTGGAACTGGTAGCCATTCCCTTTTCTCGGGGATCTTCCTGACCCAGGGAATAAATCCGGGTCACCCATATTGCAGGTAGATTCTTTATCGTCTGAGCCACCAGGGAAGCAGGGTTCGAATCTTCCAGAATGACAGGACTGAAAGACGGCCAGCTTTTTCACGGCCTTTCCTAAGAGCAGTTACTCTCCGCCCTTGACTTCTTGTAGAATTCTGCTCATTGTAGGCAGCCCACCCCAAAGATGCTTCTGCTTCACTCCTCTGATTGTGTCTGATACTTGATGACTGGCAAGCAGAAAGGATTTGTTCTTTTCTCTTATGTAGTAACCCCCGCAGGTGTAAGTTTAGTAACAAAATTACTGTAGTGCCTATTACAACTCTGGGGCCATTATTGCACTGGGACATCTAGAACCTTAGAAAAGTCATAGTCCTAAAGTGTATCTCAACACCAGCTAAAACTCCCCCGGCTCCTTCCCCAGCTTGCTGTTTTAGTCGCTTGGGCCTGTCTGACTCTGTGACCGCATGGACCATGGGCCGCCAGGCTCCTCTGTCCATGGGATTTCCTCAGCAAGAATACTGCAATAGTTTGCCATTTCCTTCTCCAGGGGATCTTCCCCACCCAGGGATCGAACCCTAGTCTCCTGAATTGGCAGGCGGATTCCTTACCACTGAGCCATTGAGAAGCAGCTGGTTAAAAACAAAGACAGTGTCCTACCCCTGCCCCAATCTCTGCCCCTGGAGGGCAACGGCCAGATTCCCCACCGGATGCCCTCCAGGACAGGATTCCTCCGCTGAGGTCTGGCTCTCTGCTGTGGTTTGAATCCAGTTCCCTATGACCCTTCTAAATATCCTTCTATTCCGTGTTAAGAGACTCCCCCTGGATTCCATCTGCTGCCAGCCCCATCCTGAGGGGGAAAGCGGGAGGAATAAGATCATGCAATCATCTTCACCTTTCTGCTTTCTCAACACCGTAAAAAGTCTGACCACAGTGGGGAGCGGGGAGAGGTCTGGCTGCTCAGCTTTTCCCAGTTCTTGCTACACACACACACACACACACACACACACACACACACACTCGCCCCTGGGACTCAGCTCGGTGGAGGGCGGGGGCTCTGCCCAGTTTCTGCTGGTTTCCCGGGCGCGGGACCACGGCCTCGGGAGCTCCCGGAAGGACGTCCGGACAACACTTAGCTCTAGTCCCGCAGATCCGGCCGGCTGCAGCGCCTCTGTCCCCACGTCCGCACGCGGGAAACCCCGTCTTTGGTCTGCAGAGAGCCACTTCACGGCTCCGGGTTGGGGCAGCTCCGGCCTTAGTCTTTCTACCCCCACCACTAAAACCCCCTGTCCCGCGCGTCCGCTCCTCGACCGCCCCTTCCCCGCGCGTCCCCTCCTCGGTTCCCCCGCGTCCCCTCCAGCGTCCCCCGGCCCGGCCCTACCTCCTGGCTGGCCGCGGCTCCGCGGGCTCCGAGGCGCAGCTCGGGGGCGCTCGGGCGGGCGGGGGCGGCGCGCGGCGGGGGCCCGGGGCGCCATGGCCCGCAGTCCCCCGCGCTCTGC